>SNQJ01S0022805.1:11297-28927 GCA_010110895.2 Picea sitchensis
TTATAAATAAATGGTAGCTGCATGAACCTGTCCAAGGTTCAGGTTGTAGGTTACATGCTATCTTAGGAACTAGTTTGCACAACTAAGTGGTTGTTCAAGACCAAGGTTTCAATTTTGAAACCGGGCTCTGATACCATTTGTAAAGCCAAAATTACAGAGCCTCGTATAAATAAATATTTTCTAATCTACTACTTTAATTGCTGCAACTTAGTTTAGAATTTCCTTTCTTGATTTTCTTTCTACCAGCATAATAATTGTCAACAACATGATAATCAACAACAAGCTAATAACAACAACATAGTAACAACATAGTAACAACAACATACTAACATCATAGTAAAAACAACATACTAACATCATAATAATCAACAACAATATAATGACAACAGATGACTAGTAAAATGCATAAAGTACCTACCTCAACCTGTAGCTTAGTTGATTTAACCCCTTTCCTGGTTGTTGATGATCCTGCCCAACTACCCAAACTGAATATTAACCTCCCAGCCAACTAGGAACAACGTCTCCGTCTCCCTAGCTCCAGGAATCCTTGCGATTTTCTGGTCCCCGAGCCCAAAATTCCCAACAACAATAGTGCCCTGTGAGAGTTTCCAAAATGATTTGTTCTCCCAATTTTCCTCCTCCTCCTCCTTCACCTCTTCCAGCCATTTCCAATGCAGAATCAATCCCATCTCCAAGTCCCCTCCTCTCTTCCTTATCCTCCTCTCTCAAATCCCCCTCATTAATTTCCCAACACTTCCAAAATGATTTTGTTCCTAATTTTCCCTCCTCCTCCCTCCTTCACCTCTCCAAATGCATTTCCAATGCAGAATCAATCCCATCTCCAAGTCCCTCCTCTCTTCCTTATTCTCCTCTCTCAAATCCCCATTAATTCTCAACATCATTATCCCTCCATTAATTTCTCCAAGAACCTTATCCCCCCCATTAATTACTTCACCCAATTTTAATAATAAAATAATAAGTCTGATTTAATATATTTGAATAATTAATTAAATTAAAATAATAAAAAAACTAGGATAAAAGTAATTTGATTTTAGTTGTTACATTCTTGTATGGTAATCTCTATGAACTATGGCAAGTTCTAGATCCAAATAATCTATGTTGCATGTTACGTATTTGTCCATAACCTCGACAGAGTTGTTGTCATTTCCATAGAGCGGTGCACCCTCTATCCAATAAGCAAGTATTATCATGCTCACTCCCTATTTTGCAGAACTCATCGCTGTACGTAGTTTGATATTTTTCCGAAAAACGTTTATCATGGCATATCAATTGTCTCTAAGTATTTATTCTATGTCTATATTAGAAAGTACATGTCACCGGGTCTTTTCTATGAGGTAGTCAATAAATATCATTTTCCATCTGCCTCATTGTTTTTTCCTTTTCCTCGTCTTATATAATGTAGATCAGAGTCACCAAAATAAACTCTAGTGATACCAATTTGTAAATGTAATGAAAAATGTTGGCTGTACTAATTGTTGGATCATTGCAAATACAATTTTCTTGTTTTCTTGCAAGTAGTCAGAGATAAATGTTTTTGAAATCTATGTATCCACATCGCATTTTAGGATTTTTCTAGGTTTTATTCAGACTTACATCTCCGCCACAAATTTCTTCCTCATAGTCATTCTTTTTTTTATTCGGACCCACATGCAAGAGAGCACTTTCCTCAATTATTATGCATTGTTTTGAAAACAAATTTGTTATGTGATGAAAGTCATCATTGAATGTATAAAATTCCCATCTAACCATTTTTGGTAGTTGAATCTTCCATGATGTCATTAATGCGGATCTCCATAGAACAAGGTTGGGGAAGTTCCATTTCAACAAATTTGTCCTTGAGTATTCCAAGTGGACATTTCCCTTCAATAGGTGCAATTTTGACAATCTTTTCTTGCACCATGAATGCGTTGTGAGTTAGCGAATCCATGTATCAATGTTTCAACAAGTCTTTCATTCTATGATTCATTGCTTTTGTCAAATTCACTAGCAGTATCAAAAGTCTGTGCATAGTTGTCATCCCCTTCTCCAAAAACATTGTTCCAATTCTCATTTATACAAATGCTTTGTGATTTGTACAGGGTACTGGAACATAATTCTTTTGATAAGCCATGACAATGTGCACACACACTCTACTTGTCCTAGTGAACTTTTTGGAAAATTTTGAGAGCTGCTAACAATATTGTTTCTCTATCTATGAATTGTGGTCAGCTTTTGCACAACATCTAGTTGGACATGCACGTTAATAATTGATCCTATTAAGCCCATTTAGGGTCGTTTATAGACCTATGTCTGATTTGTGCAAATGAAATTCGCAGAGACACAAGTCTCTTCAAGTTCCAGAAGTGTACTTACATATGGTAGTGGTGTATTACATCTTATTTGGTCGTTTGCAAATTGTGTATGCCCATTTTCAAGAGATCATTTGCATGGAAGACAAATTTTTCTAATGGAAAATGTTCTATCATTTAGTGTCAAGACGAGGTATTTTGTTTGCAAGTCTGTGGTGAAAGACTTAGTGTTTTTGTGAAATTCAAATCTTCTTCACAAATCGTAATAATACGCAATGAAGGAGTGTATTTAATTTGTTTCATATATATTTGCTTTGCATCTCTTTTTACTAGACGGGAATGTGTAGAAGTTGTTTGTTGGTTTTCAATGCTGGCATTGCACAATGTTAGGTCTAGTTTATGATATGTGATTTTCCGCTCTCAAGATTTCATGAAAAACTCTTTCATATATGTATTAAAATATGTTCTACATGCATTTGTTTTTCAACATGTGTGTTAACTTATGGTTTCCACTTGAAACTATTTTCACTTGTTGACAAGCCATGTTGAGGTGGAATCGACATTTTTTATGAGAATTTCATCCTCACCATCTTGATGGTGAAAAGGGTGATGGTCTCTTTGGTCATCGGACATGTGGAAGGTTTTGTGTTTATAGTAGGGAAGTGTGTAAATGCACTCGTTGTGCACAGACAATTTTTTTTTTAGGTCGTGATATGTGAGTTTGTGTTTCTTGGGTGAGGTCCCTTTCACCTCCTAATGATCTATCATACAATTTAGAGGTCGAGAAGGAAGTGCACCAATGTATTTATTTTCAATGGCGATCTTTTTCAAGTTGTGATAAGTCACCACGCTTTTGTTTAATCTCTGACCTAATGGCATTTGGGATGAGTTTCATCCTGATTAGACATTATGTGATGCTTATGTAGATTCAATGTGGTTTGGCTAGCATTGACAAAGGAATCTTGAACTTGAAGTGTTTATTATCAAAGGTTGATAATGAATGTGTGGCATATCTATTTTCGATGATATGATGTCAATTGTTCGATCAGAGTTTGAATCAATACAACAGAAATGGACAACACTGTCATTGAAAGGGTTGACCAGACCTCGATATTTACTCCCGGCCTGAATATGATAGATATCCATTGTAAACAAAATTTCCCACCCTCTATATTTCCTTTTTCATATGGCATTGCCATGTTTACAAGGTATTGTTGCCAACTTCCAATTGTCAGCATGCTTTCTATGAGATATGGTAGAAGGTGTTGATGCAAGAAGTTAAATGCCTGTTGACTGCCACCTATAATTTCATTGCAAAAGGATTTCACAGTGTAAAGGCACAGTGAGTGCACATCAAACTTCGTTGCTATCAAATAGAAAATTGCATTGAACAGACTATCTCCACAAGTAGATGTAATAGTTGTTGCTATCTGCAATCCATGAGAGTGTATATGATGCATAATTCATTTCCAATGCGATTGAAGGCCTTTGCAGGCGATGGACAAGTAAATATCATATCCTCCAAGATTTCATATGGATAATTTTTTATAGAGTAGTGGTTCATGATGACCACTTAGAGGATTGGCATCATGGAACAAGATGCAATATGGATCTCTAGATGCACTTTTGTTGAATAGTAGATATCTTCTTTTTCTTGTTAATGACCAAATTCCAATTGATATATTCATCCACTTGGAAAGCCATCGTATAAAAAATGTATCTCCCCAAAGTCCTCTCTCATGTGGAGGCAGAGTTGTAGATGCAGATAATCACATATTTGAAAGATACATACTGACATAATGTATTCCATGCAATTAGAAAAGAAAATAAGATGCCAATTCGTATTGATACGACTCTAATGCCTTAACGTTGCCATTTTCTAAACAAGCCAAGAAATGATCTATCAATCCATTGTGCAGCTCGGTCGAGGAATAACGAAAGTGCAATAGAACTTGAAATGCATCGAAGAGGCAATCTCCCGCAATATACGAGAATGCATCTAATCTGAAAAGGGCATTGCTATGCAATACCTGGTCAATGTTGTCATGTACAATGGAGTCTGTATTTATTTGATAACACTCAACATCTATTACTTGCTCCATCTTGTAAGTTTTGATTTTCAAGATGTTTCTTAGCTATGTTCAGACAATATGCAAATAGAAAAAAAAGATAACTATATGTTCGGAACTGCATACCAATTCTTCCATGTATCCCTCAACCTTTTTTCATTTCAAATTCAGTGCTATGTGGTTTCTATAGAATATGACAAAGAAACAAAGCTATAGTTAGTGCTCAACCATATAGAAGAGATGATGCAAATAAAACAATAGTATAAACGTGCTCAGTACAAAGACTGAGTACTTAAGACATATAATTTTTGAACTTATTTTAGTTGTGCACCTTATAAGTGTTACAATAGTCATTATATATAGATTTACAATCGTATTTATCATTTAATTTCATCCTCACTCTTCACAAATCAACACTAAACAGATCTGAAATGACTTGCTGATGTATCCCACTCATAAAACTCACATAAATGGTCCATGGGATAAACAAAAGGGGAAGAATTAGGCGTTCATGGACTTCTACCATAGGAATGGAACCAACACATAGCACAACTTCTCAAGATTTCAATTATCTTACAAGATGAAGAAGATATTCTAAGATTGGGAACTGGGGCACTCATCCTAAGATAGATCAATGAACTGTCCATTTAGGTTACAAAGAATTATTTCTACAAGACGAGGTCCATATGTGGAAATGGTGATGGAAGATTCTTTGGAAGACCCAAAGTCCAGTATAAAACTAACAACTATATGTGGTTTTCCTTAGAGAATAAAATATTTCCCTGTCATAATATGAAAAGAAGGGATGGCAAGGTCCTCAAAGATGCTTGCTCCGCAATGAAAAATCTGAATTCGTATGACAAATCCTTGTGCACTGCCATTTTCCAAAGAGCTATGGTATGATGTCTAGGACATGAAAATGGACATATGTGATTGGAAGGGGACAACCTGGAAAATGTAGTAAACGCTTGGTTTCAAGAACAAAAAGATGAAGAGAACATCCCATTTGATTTTTGTATATGTCAGTATGGCTATCACATAGGTGGGTTATGTATCGAGCATTGACATGCTTTCCCATTGTTTAAGGCCACTGGAGATAACTGAATGTGTAGACAGAAAGGATATTAATGTTCAGGCATCTCTTATTTCTGAAATGAGTCTGAGCCGTCAATCACTTTTTCAAACCACGATTTGGGTGACCCTCCTACTTTAGTGCCCTTGCTAAAGTTTTATCATTCTGCCAAATTTTGGAATTCTTCTAACCATACTTAGACATGGTGCCAATTCGGGACTTCGGGAGTTTTTAAATGTGAAGCGTGAAAGTCTTCCAGAGTGACTTTCTTCCGAATTCATTAACTCGTGCCTACCATTAATTAACCCGAGATTACTTTAACTATCCTTATCAAGGACTTCAGGACTTCAACTATTCGACACTTCCGGAGTCTTCGAATGCATAATTTGTACAACTCCCGAAGTAGTATAGACATGTGCAATAAATGTAGGATGGCCACTGCACATGTGGGACTCCGAAAGATAACTAGCTAGACTAATTTAATCAAACAGAAACAATAACCAAATCTCGTCGGTGCTAAGTATCCACCATGATGCAAACCCTGACATGTGGCTAACCATGTCTCATCCATGCAAATAATAACCATCTACACAAGAGCTAAGGTGCTCAAATATGCCCACGTCTATGAGCCATTTGTCACCTTCCTAAGCTCTTCGTTACCCTATGCACTTCCATATGTCTTTACACCTTTGTCATTGGGCTCCGATCTGGAATCGTTTTTCTACCCTTTATGCCTACAGTTCATCCCTTTGGTAAACACATGTAGTGAACATAATGGCTTGCAATGGCTGCACAAGAGGGTGATTTAGTACCATCCCTCAATTGACAGAGCGACTTGCAATGTCTTCACAAGAGGTTAAACCAACACCATCCCAAAGCCGAGTATGTGAAGATGTAAGGTATGATCTATGCAACAAAAAATTCCTGTCAGTTGTTGTAAGAGGTATTGAATAGTATTGTATTGGTTAAAACCTGTGGACCCATAGCCTAATCCTCCATGATCCCTTGATTTTCCAGAACCTATTGATAATCTCCCTAATCCTGGGATTACACATATTGTTTCTCACAAGTCTATTGATCCCCATCCCATAATCTACAAAGAAACCAGTGTTCAAACTCCACTACCCACTAAGAATTTAACTTGCCAACAAAGGAGAAACAAAAACAAATGTTTGGACTTGGGTTATTTTGTGTTTCATCTTCATCGTCCATCCAGGATTTGCATTTCAGGTCCTGCAACTTTTTTTTTATAACTTACTAAAATATGTCACTGATAAAGATGGATAAGGATCGACAATGTTGTCAAATTTTCTTGCTGCTTGCTTAACTTTGTACCATACGTATCCCTTCTATACCTAGCTACATTTTTCTTCTACAATAACATTTTTCAAAGGCAACAAGCTTTCTTTTTCAACACTTTTCAGGGACAACAATACATTCTTGTTTCCTTGATCCTAGTAGTCACATTTAAGGATGTTCTGTAAGAGGGTGATTTAGTACTATCTCTCAGTTGAAAGAGAAGCTTGCAATGTCTGCAAAAGAGGGTAAACCAACACCATCCCAACTCCGAGTATGTGAAGATGTAAGGTATGATCTATGCAACAAAAATTCCTATCGGTTTTTTTAAGAGGTATTGAATAATATTGTATTGGTTAAAACCTGTGGATCCTTAGCCTAATATTCTAGGATCCCTTGATTTTCCCGAACCTATTGATAATCCCTCTAATCCTGCGATTACACATCTTGTTTCTCACAAGTCCACTGATCCCCATCCCATAATCTACAAAGAAACCAGTGTTCAAACTCCACTGCCCACTAAGAATTTAACTTGCCAACAAAGGAGAAACAAAAACTAATGTTTGGACTTGGGTCGTTTTTGTGTTTTATCTTCATCGTTCACCCAAGATTTGCATTTCAGGTACTACAACTTTTTTTTAATAACTTACTGAAATATGTCATTGATAAAGATGGGTAAGGACCGACAATGTTGTCGAATTTTCTTGAAGCTTTCTTAAATTTGTACCATACTTAGTCCTTCTATACCTACCTGCATTTTTCTTCTACAACAACATTTTGCAAAGGCGACAAACTTTCTTGTTCAACACTTTTAGGGGATAGCAATACATTCCTGTTTCCTTGATCCTAGTAGTCACATTTAAGGATGTTCTGTAAGAGCATTTTCACTCAGTTATTATTTCTAGATTTTTTTATATTTATTTTGATTTTCAACACCTCCTAGTATTGAACATTCCTTACCTGCAAACTATAAATAATAAACAACAAACAACGAATAGGAATGAAACCATGGTAGTGAAAATTACTCGTGAATGGTGAACGACAAAATCGTAGGTCCAATTGCGGGTGCAAGATCTCAACCCTGCAAACTACAACAACAGGTCCAACTGTGGGTGCAGGACCTTAACCTTGCAAAGTTGTAGCAAACAATAGTGCATGATTTCAACCCTGCAAAGTGAAAGAACATGTCGAACTGCGGGTGCAGGAGTTCAACCTTGCAAATTTGAAACAAACAAGAGCAATAAATAAACAATAAACTAGTGAGCAAGCACCAAGAGGTCCAACTGCATCTTTAGGAACTCAACTTTGCAAAGTTGAAGCAAACAACAATAAGGAGCATCCATCGAACCAATGAACCAACGAGCAAGCAAAAACTAGTGAATCAGTTAAGTATATATGTATTCTCAATGATGACTAGATTACATTCCAAATACAGAAGAAATATGAAAAATATGATGTAGAATCAACTCCATCATTATAGTCGACTATGCGAGTGTCGGTGGACAACAATATTGCCCAAAATCACTGCATACAATATTGTATCCAAAAATTGGAGGAAAATGTATTGTGACAGGCCTGTTAAGTAAACATTTAAGGTTGTTAGGCCTGTTAAGTAAACATTTAAGGCTGTCAGGACTGTTTAAGGGACTTGTGCTATGTAAATTTTTTAAAAAGAATGCATTGTGTCAGGCATGTTTAAGTACTTAAAAATGAGTGTTGATGCTCTAAACTTTGGATATGTAAACATTTAAATAAAAATAATAATAATAATTCAGAAAGAGTGTAGATGCTTAGAACTTTGGATATGTTAACATTAAAAAATTTGGGAATAGCGAAGCTGACAATAAGACTTCGAATCTATTCTCCAATGAGATGATGACATATAAGGTTTTTATTATTATATAAAAGATAATGTTTTTAGTTATCTAGTATGAACAATAGAAATTTTGGGAAAATTTATAGTCAAGGGACAAATTAATATGAAGTCAACTTCAACAGGGACTAATAACCTAAAATATATAAATAACCTAAAATTGGTTTTATTAATCAAATAAAAATGTTGCCCAATATGAAACCAATAAGACAAAATGCTACAACTGGTTAAGTTCCCACTTGCTGATATGTTTTTGTAACTTTTTGCAGTCACAACGAACAATAACTAGCCTACTATGCATCATTTAATGTTGCGACAAATATATGGTATATACACGATCCGACATATATGCCAATGCTCGCCATACACCCACAACACAAGGAATCCAAAAGAGCAAAGCCTCGGGAGTCGGAGGGAGAAGGTTTTCGTTTGAGTAGGCTGAAGAGTTTCCACCACCCTATAGGAAATGACCAAGTTCTCGTGCAAAACATCCATCACTAAAGAGAAAAACTATATCCTTATTAACAGATTTAGCTGGAAACCAATCGACACTTTTCATCAATGATCTGGAAGAGAGGAGGCTCTTTATCCTATGGTTTCCCTCCCTCGATCATATTGCCAGACAATTCACCTCTTCTCATTCAATTGCCAGACAATTCACCTCTTCTCATTCAACCATTTAGAATCAAATTCAACATCCACGTGTAAGTTTATATGCAATGCAAAACTTATAATCAAGCTAATAGTTGTGTTGTTGAACAAAGAGTAAAAGAGAAGGGAACAAACTCAAGTGAAAGGAAGATAATGGTATTTTATCTTATAGCTGGGTTGTACATAAACAAAGTTTGTTTCCAAGTTTAATAATAGAATAATGCCATCAGTGGACTGTTGGAAGTCATGTCTTTGTGCAATAAAGGCATGATTGATTTTCTCGTCCCAATCTTGAATGAACATAGGTATATTTTCCAAATTGAGAAAGCATGCAAATAATATAAATAACTTGTAGAGATAACAGAGATATGCATAAAACTTGAATGAAAAGGCATGAGAACTCAAAACACATTGCAAGAGGTTTAGGGACTTTGTCCATTTAACAAATGCTAGAATTAAATTGCAAGCAAGGACGAATGCATAATATGCTACACGGGGTTTCAAGACTTTGGTTCCTTCTTATTAACAAAGAAACTATTACCTGTAGCTGCTAAGAAAAAGTGGGGGAACGTGCGCGAATGAGCAATGACAAAGTGAGAGCGTGCATGGGAGGCTGGGAGGGACACTAACCAAGAGTATTCCAAACACAACTACATAGTGATATATTGCTAATCGATCAAAGTTTAATGGTTTATTTTGCTCCATGTTTGTTGGATGTCTTGAATTTGCAATTGTTGAGTTTGCTCCATGTCTTCTAGATGCCTTGAATTTGCAATTGTTGAGTTTGCTCCATGTCTGTTGGATAACATATGTTATATTATAACATATGTTATAATATAACATATGTTATATTCTTTGCAATTGAGATAAGGATGTTCGACTTTGCTCCATGTTCTTTGGATACCTGAATCTACAATCAAGATAAAGATGCCTCGTATATTTCACGACCTTGTAGGCTATATAAAATTCAACTTGGTTATAAAACAAAATGGGTTTGGCTTTGGGTCAAATTTCACTTGAAAACAAACAGGTGGGTGTCAATAGTGTTTAATCTTGTAGGGTTTAGCTCAATTTTCAACTCATGAATACTATGTAGAATGATTCTACATTCATAGTCAATGAGCTTCAGGGTTGAGGTGATTAACAAGATGAAGGGATGGAAGAGGTGACGAGCTGGGTAATATTACTCACTTCCTTAACAATAATAATAATTCTTCCATTAACTAACTATTCATTCAAACAATGCAAGAGAGAGTCACACACTAGATAACTACCTTTGCAACTATCGATCTTTATTTTAGTTGAGAAGCCATGAATGTGAAAAGATCCAAGGTTAAGATTGATCTTCCAGTTTAAGCTCGGTGGCTTCAAGGTTACTTACATTTTCCTTATAACTCCATCAATTACCCTCCGAGAAAAATAGAACGACAAGCTCCAAGGCCGTTAAGGAAAACACTTCACAACCATTAACTCATCATAGTTTGACTTCTCGTCCTTAGCAAACTTTACAATTCAAAATGTGTGCAACTGACGGGTAGTCCAACCCAAATCAGGGCCTAAGCTAGATCAGACCATCAATTTTCATCAATGGTCTTGATCTATCCAAAGCGTGTGCTATAATGAAGGAATGGTACAATAATCAAATCCAATATTCCTAGGCAATATTTGCACATAGAGTTCAAAATATTTCTCGTCAAATCATCCCTTATCAACTATCCCAAAGTCCATGTAACTCTTTTGTTTGCTATGTAGTCTAAGGTGTAAGGTTGTAGTGCATTAGGTTAGGCATGTAATCAAACACATATCATATAGTTATGTTGATAAGTCCATGTGACTCTTTTATTTGCTATGTAATCTAAGGCATTAGGTTGTAGTGCATTAGGTTATGCATGTAGTCAAACACATATCATATAGTTAGGTTGATTTAGTGGAGGAAACACTTAGCATTTAATTTTGAGAGTGTTTTTGCTCCAAACCAAGCAATATAGCATTATTCCTTTATTATCAAGAGACGCACATCTTATCTATTGAAATACATTAATTATAGATAAATACATTAACTACCATTCAATATTTTGATGTTAAATGGGGATGTCTATTTTTTTTAACTAAATCAAAATGTGCACAAGTTAGATAATATTTCAATGCCACCATTTCCCATTTCTCGAGTCACATTTCATTCTTGAAACCATTAGGTTACCAAGCTATATGAATACGTCACTATTTTTACCCTAAACTTAAAGAAATGTGACATAACCATATTGAGCATGGAAAAATGAAGTTATGAAACTATATTACATTAGAGCAGTTGTTTATATGGTCAGGTGTGCCACTTAGTATGAAAAAACTATCATGTGCTCGAACCATTGAATCTACATAAGAGCACTTGAAAACACTCATTCATGACTTTGATTTTAATCATATACAAAATTCACAATCATATTGTCATAACGACCAAGTTATTTTTCACCAATTCATAACTTGTGTTGTAACCATATCATAATTTATTAATTAGTGTTGCAAGTCCATTGGTTCAATTCATGATCATATCGGATTTAGGATTTTTTCACTAAGGGTTAGACTTTCTAGGTGGTGAGTAACCCAATTAGCAAGGGGCAGTTTGGTTTTTTAAGGATAAGATGGAGTTGTTGAAATGCCAAGAAGAGTATCAAAACTAATAATGTAGTAATACTTTGTAAATTTAATAGTTGATCATTTTTAGGATTACCAATTTTTTCTATAAAAATTTAAAACTAAAAAACAAAAAATGTAGAAATCTCCAATTTATATATTTTGTTTTAATTTTGGATATCTTTCTATTACTTTTTCTATTTTTAAACCTATAATTCATGTTATAAATATTATTATGAAATCCTTGATATTATAAACTTATAACACATGGATTTAGAACAAAGCTCCTCTCCTCAATATTAGAAGTGAAACCCTGGTGAGAATGAAAATGCATTTGAATCACCTCAATATTAGAAGTGAAACCCTAATGAGAATGAAAATGAATTTGAATCACCTCCATATGAAAACAATGAGATTTGTAGGATTCGAGGCTTTGACATGCCTAGTTGGCATTTTAAAAAATGGACAAAACCTTGTGCATTCATCCCTTTCTAATACTCTAGAGGTCATCATTAGATCATATGGATAATTACAAGGCAACTATGTGATTTGGTTTCTCATAGG
This sequence comes from Picea sitchensis, assembly GCA_010110895.2. Classification (NCBI taxonomy): domain Eukaryota; kingdom Viridiplantae; phylum Streptophyta; class Pinopsida; order Pinales; family Pinaceae; genus Picea; species Picea sitchensis. The sequence continues at coordinate 23,763 of SNQJ01S0022805.1, forward strand.
GAGGAGAGGCACATGTTTTATGTTGATGGTATATATTTTTAAAAAGGCCAAAGAATTGTAGATGGAAAATCCAACTTGTTTACCTTGTATAGAAAACCCCAAAAATGTGACCCTATTTTAGTAACCAAACTTCATATTTCGATTGTATGGTGCATTGATGAGGGTATTAATGTCAAATAAAGGGACATATGGTACATGGTTTCTAACAAGCCTATGAAATATAATGAGGAGGTTCCACTTTACTTCTAACAAGCCTATGAAATATAATGAGGAGGTTCCACTTTACTTCTTAGGAAGTTATATGTAGAATTTTTGAACATAGGAATAACCTAGTGTAAGGCATATAAACCAAAATCTACCCCATCATAATACAGTCTAATTCCCAAATCCTTCTTATAACAACAAAATATTTCATTATTCTATGTATGGGTGATTTTCTATATATTGATTTAGAACATGTTGCGACATGGTACTTGATATTTATGTGATCAAGCTACAACAAGGGAAAGAAACACCCTTGATGTTTATGTGATCAAGCTATAACAAGGCAAAGTAACAAGGCAAAGAAACACTAAGTGTAGAAATTCGAAAAAGAATCCTTTTCCAAATTTGAAAATCGAATCCGAGTAGGTGGGAGGAGTTTCTAAACTCCCAAATCTAAATGATTAAAAAATTGAACTTAATCAGGCAGGTGGAGTTTATGAACTCCCATATTCAAATAGGTTGCAAGTCAAATCTAAGACATGGGAGGATTTTTATAACCTTTCCCTTATCCAAACACTCATCTTCTTGAACTTACTTTACAAAAGTTGCTAGTGCATCCCAAGTGGAATGACATTAATAATTAAGGTGACTAACTGATCGAGGGGATCAAAATATGCTTAAAAATCAAAGTGCTTGGAATTGCTTCAAAACAGACTCATGTGTAGATATCATGTTCTGTCCACTTTTCCAAACATGCAAAATTTTACTGACAGTCTGTACAGTGCTGACATGGCATGTCCGTACTGTTGAAGACATAATCGTATTGTTGACATGGCATGTCTGTACGGGACACGTGGCAAGTGGTCGTACTTACATGTGGCAGAGGTCAAAGTGGCAAGTGACTGACACATGTGAGTTGGACCTATCAGATGGAAACACATGGCATTTATGTGGACTAATTAAATGGTGCCATGTGGCACCTTTCCAAGGCATAAATTTTTTTGTTGTGTTTGTGGGGGGTCGAACCCGCGACCTCTGGGGACAGGTGGTAAGTTTTGGCAAGGGTCGGGATACCAGCCTGCCCATGCTTTGTTCCTTACCCTTATTTATTAAACTTTGTATACGAGTTTGAATGGATGTTCATTCGAGTGCCAAAAGGGTCTGGGCTAAGCCCAAAACCTTGGTCTTACTCACTAACACATAACCATACATCATGCTATGCCTACCACAACGTATATGCGCGGAGTTCCAAAACAAAACCACTTGGTGCGAGATCCAATGGACTCTAGGGACACGTGTCCATACCAAATTCAACCATTACAACGGGTCCAGAGTTAGGCGTTGGGTTGTGGCCATACGACACCCATGCGACCAACACCTACGCCCTTGGGGGTGCTAATCGTGCGACAGAATGCCCGTTTTAGAGGAATGCACATGTGTGTTGAGTTTAGGCACGAGAAACGCCCAGAAGCCAGGTTCAGTCAGTCTGAGTGCGTTTTGGCAAGCATAGACAACAAAGAATTGGGAGAAACTTCCATGGAGTGATTCCAACTCAGTTTTTGACCAAACCAGGTGCAGGAAGAGCCTAACTAAGGGTTTTTGGATGTTCTGGAGCCATTGACGCCATCCATTTCTCATTCTGAACATTGTAAAGAACTTATTTTGACACTTTGAGCATTAATGGAAATGATCCATTGGAAGATGGACCATGAGATGTAGCCCAAGAGAGGGGTGAACTCCTTTATCATTTTTTGTGTGTTAATGTGTGTATTTTGATGGTTGTTTATGACTGTTTATGCTGCTCATGATTAAGTAAAAGAACTCATTAATCTTTATGTGTTTGTAACTTGATCCTATTACCCAAGCACATACCATTTCACTTGCAATTTTAAAGAGATTCAAGCCTTTTCATTTTCAGATCAAGTTGGTATTAGAGCATAGTTTTTTGAAGGTTTGATTGTTTGCAAGTTTTTGTTTTCTAATGCGTACAAGGTTGAAGCTCACATGAGGAGAAGGTCAACTTGTAGAGCCAAGTTCTCAACTATCAAGAAGGAGAACTACACAATCACCTCAAGCTTCAAGGAGATATTCACCAAGTATGGCTCATGAGGAGAGTCGTGAAACTCTTACTTCAAAGGATGAAACTTTAAGAAAATCTTTCTATGATATGAAAAATATGGTGAAAGTTTTATTTGAAGAAAGAAATGCAAGATTGCAAGGTGAAAGCTCAAACCCTCCAAAGGGCAATGGAGATAGTGGTGATACAACTCCAAAGGGAAATGGATGGAATGGTGATTATCCACCTCCTTCACCTCCATCTTCCACCTCTTCTACCATTTCACAACCACCTCCAAATTCTCCAAAAGAACATGGTAAAATTCCTATACAAACTCCTTTTCTTAAGCTTGATATTAAGTTTGAATTGCCTATGTACAATGGAGAGGCAAATGCTGAGAAATTGGATAACTGGATTCGTCAGATTGAAGTGTATTGTAGGATACAAAGGATCAAAGATGATGAAACTAAGATTCAACTTGCATTCTCTAAGATTGGAAATTGCAACACTCATTTGGTGGGAAGACAAAACTCAAGAGGACATGAAGAAACATGGTAAAGTTTAATCCTCTTGGAATGATTTTATTATTGCACTTAAAAGACAATTTTATCCGTTAGCATACATGCATAAAGCTATTATGGATTGGCAAAACTTTAGACAAGCTAAAGGGAAAAATGTTCAAATATACACTCAAGAATTTAGAAGAAGAGATTTGATTTTGGGTATAGATTTATCTTCTCATGAAACTCTACTCAAATATATTGGAGGATTGCATAGCTACTTGAAACACACAATACTTATGTTTAACCCTACAATTCTAGATGAAGTATGTGTACAAGAAACTCATTTGGAAGAAAGAGGGAAGATTGAACCTCAAGATGGCAGCAAGAAACCTTTTGTTCATGGAGACAAAGGAAAGAAGAAGTTCAAGGGAAATGGAAGAAAGAATTCTTCAGTCAAGAAAGAGGGAGAGAAACTCACATGTAAACATTGTTTAAAGGATGGCCATGATGAAGACCATTGTTGGAAACTTCATCCTGAAAAAAGACCCAAAAAGTTCAGCCATAAGGGGAAACCAAAGACTACTGCAACCATACAACATGATTTAGGTTCTGATTCGAGTGATGAAACAAATATTACAGCCATGGGTTTTCAATGTAAGGATTCTATTGCAAGTACTAGTTCTTCAAGTAGTAGTAGCCTCAATGAAACTCAACATGAAAAAAAAAAGAATAGAGCTTTTCCACATAAGGGTGATTTCAAAGTATACCAAGATAGATACTCTTTTTGATACTGGATCTCAAGCAAACCTCATATCTGAAGACACTGTCAAGAAACTAAAATTGGAAATTGATCCACATCCTAAACCATACCCTCTACTATGGATATGTGACAATGCCAAATTGCATGTGACAAGAAGGTGTAAACTTAGATTTTCCATCACTGCAAATTTTGTAGATGAGGTAGAGCTTGATGTTATTCCTTTGGATATCTATGGTATTGTGTTGGGAAGCCCATACTTATATGATAGGAGAGCCATCTTTCATCGTCATGAGAAAAAGTATCATTTGTTTAAAAATGGAGTTGAGTACATTGCTAGAGCACATATAAAGAAGTTGAATTTGTCACTTGTAAATACTGGACAACTGAAGAGATTAGTCAATGCTAGTAAGAATTTTGTCCTCTTGATGATCAAACCCAAAGACAATGTTTAAAAATAAGCTTTCCAAGGTTGTGATTCAAAGTTGAAATCTGATTTATATGAGGTTGTTAACCAATATGATGAGATGTTTCAGGAACCAAAAGGATTGCCTCCAAAAGGGCTTCCAACATGAGATACAATTGCAACAAGAATGTCCTCTTCCAAACATTGATATGTACAAGATGTCAGTCATGGAGAATGCTGAAATTAAAAAAAAAATCCAAGAGTTGCTTGAAAAAGGGGTCATCATGCCAAGCACATCGCCATGTGGATCACCAATTGTCTTAGTGCCAAAGAAAGATGGTACATGGTGCATGTGTGTAGATTTTAGGGCCTCAAACAAGATTATGGTAAAGAATCGTTATCCTCTTCCTAGAATTGATGATTTGCTTGATCAATTGAAATATGGTAAGTATTTTACTAAATTGGATTTGAGAAGTGGATATCATCAGATTAGGATTGTTGAATGAGACACTTGCAATACAACTTTCAAAACAAAGCAAGGTTTGTTTGAGTGGATGGTAATGCCATTTGGAGTTTGTAATGCTCCTGCTACATTCATGAGAGTCATGAATGATGTTTTAAGGCCTTTTCTTGATGATTGTGTGATTGTCTACTTGAATGACATCTTGATATTTAGCAAATCTCATGAAGATCATGTTATGCATGTAAAGCAAGTTTTGGATTTCTTAAAGAAATAAAAATTGTTTTTGAAGATGTCTAAATGTGAGTTTGGAAACACCTCACTTGTTTACTTGGGACATATTGTTGGAGGAGGAGAACTGGAAATTGATCCTTCCAAGGTCAAAGTCATTTTGGATTGGCCCAAGCTCAACAATGTGATAGAGGTAAGAAGCTTTTTGGGAGAAACCCAATATTGGAGAAAGTTTATTGCTAACTTCTCTTCAATTGCAACTCCATTACATGCAGTGACAATCATCAAGCAAGTTTTCCAATGGGGAGGCAAGAAACAAAAATCATTTGATGCATTGAAGGATAATAATAGTTCAGCTCCAGTTCTTACACTTCCAAATCCGAGACAACCATTTGAGATCGAAACAGATGCAAGCAATTATGCAATGGGAGTTGTCTTGTTGCAACATGGTAAGCCCATTTGTTTTCATTCTGAAACTTTTAATGGTGTTGTGATTAACTATCCTACTTATGATAAGGAGTTGTATGCATTGGTGCAAAGTGTGAAAA
>SNQJ01S0022805.1:28977-76015 GCA_010110895.2 Picea sitchensis
ACTTATGATAAGGAGTTGTATGCATTGGTGCAAAGTGTGAAAAAATGGAAACATTATTTGTTGGGAAAATAAACTATCATTCACACATATCATCAACCATTGCAATACTTACAATCACAAACAAAGCTACAACAAGCAAGGCACTTCAGATGGATGGGTTTTCTACAACAATTCCACTTGGTGATAAGGTATAAAAAAGGAATTTATAACAAAGTTGTTAATATTCTTTCTCGGCCTATTGTTAGTGCTTCAGTTATTCTTAATCATAATTCTACCATGCATGAGAGCTATGTTGAACATTATGCTTTATATGCTGATTTTAAATAGGTTTATGCAACTTTGTGTCATTCTAACCAAGTTGAGGAATTCTATTACCATGTGAATGATAAGCTTTTGTATCATCTTGGCAAGCTATGTATTCCACAGGGTGAAAGAGTCAACATCATAAGGGAAGCACATTCTTCTCTATTTGATGGCCACTTTGGTGTAGGCAAGACAATGGCTAATTTGCAAAGATATTATTATTGGCCTAAAATGAATGAAATTGTTTCAAGATATGTAAGAGGATGTTCTTTATGTGCTACAAGCAAGCCTAGCAATAGAAAGTTGGGTTTGTATACTCCACTTTCGGTTCCTTCTTGTCCTTGGGAAAACATTTCCATGGACTTTGTAGGAGGTCTACCTATGTCTAAAAAGAATCATGATTATATTTATGTTGTGGTTGACAGTTTCCGCAAAATGTGTATGTTTATGCCTTGTAAGAAGCAGGTTACAGCTAAGAAAACGACACAAATGTTCTTTTAACATGTTTGGGTACATTTTGGGTTTCCTAAATTCATTATTTTTAATCGAGATTCTCGATTTATTGGGAACTTTTGGTCAATTTTATGGGCACTCATGGACACCAAGCTGAAAAAGAGCACATCTTTTCATCCACAAACTGATGGTCAAACATAAGTGGTTAATAGAACAATAGTGCATCTTCTTTGTGGTTATTGCAGCAAGCATCCTAAGCTTTGGGATGAGCACCTACACTACATTCAACATGCTTACAACTGGGCTAAGCACTCTTCAACTCAAACATCTCCATTTGAGGCATGTTTTGGTTATTTGCCAAAATCTCCTTTAGATTTTATCTTTGGGAAAGACATTGCTATTGATGGTCAATATGACATTGATAGGGAAAATAAGTTCATTGAAAAAATTCAGTTGGTGCATAAAATGGTACAATAACAGTTGGAAAAGAGCCAAGCCAAGTACAAGACAAGACATGAAAAGCATCGCATTGATCATAGTTCCCAAGTTGTAGATGAAGTTTGGCTTTACATTAGCAAAGAGAGGATTAAAGGAGAAAGTAAAAAACTGAAACCAATTAGATATGGATCTTTCAAGATTCTTGAAAAGATTGGTAACAATGCCTTACATTTGGATTTGCCTCCTTATATGAAAATGTATGCAGTTGTCAATGTTGATAATTTAAGACTGTATAAGCCTCCTTTGATTGATGATCAAGGAGAGCATGTTCAGATTCCTTCTATAGATGATTTCTCACCAGAATATCTTTCAGAACTGCATGAAGACACAATCCTTGATAGGAGGATGAGAACTTCAAAACGAGGGAATGTGGAATGCCTTCGCGTTGGTATTAAAGGCACAAATCCAAGCAAGGCCAAGTGGATTGAGGTTGGAAAGGTGAGGGAAATGTACCCTCATCTTCAGATTGAATGAAAGTAGTCTTTTGGAGGTTTAAAAGCTTCCCAATGGGGAGGAGTAATCCAGAGGATCAAAATATGCTCAAAAATCAAAGTGCTTAGAATTTCTTCAAGATAGACTCGTGCGTGGACATCATCCTCATGATCCCATTGCAATTTGAACAGGTTCAAATAGATGTCGTATGATTGAGATATCGTGTTCTATCCAATTTTCCAAACATGCAAAATTTTGTTGACTGTACAGTCCATACAGTGCTGACATGGCATGTATGTACTAATGATGTGGAATGTCTATATTGTTGATGTGGAATGGACATACCGCTGACATGGCATGTTTGTACTGGACACGTGGCAGTTGGTCATATTGACACATGACAGAGGCTGACGTGGCATAGGCTGATGTGGCAGAGGTCGACGTGGCAGGTGACTGGAACATGTGAGTTGGACCTATCAGATGGCGACACGTGGAATTTATGTGGACCAATTAAATGTGCCACATGGCCCAGACATGGGATGCCACATGGCACCCCCTCCAAGGCATAAAATTTTTGGTTGTGTTCGCGGGGGGTCGAACCTACGACCTTCGGGGACATGTAGCACATTTTGGCAAGGGTCGGGCTACTATACCACCCATGCTTTGTTAGTTATCCTTATTGATTAAACTTTGTATAAGAGTTTGAATGGAGGTTCATTCGAATACCAAAAGGGTCGGGGCTAAGCCCCAACCCTTGGACTTACCCGCTAACACATGACCATACATCATGCTACGCCTACCACAATGTATATGCGTAGAGTTCTGAAACACAACCACTTGGCGCGAGATCCAATGGACTCTGAGAAATGTGTCCATACCACATTCAACCATTGTAATGGGTCCCAAATTAGGCACTAGGTTGTGGCCATATGGCACCCATGCGGCCAACACATCTGCCCTGGGGGCGCTAATCGCGCCAATGGTGCAACAAAATGCCCATTTTTACGGAATGCACATGTGTGTTGGGTTAAGGCACAAGAAACACCCAGAAGCCAGGTTCAGACAGTATGGGTGTGTTTTGGCAAGAAGAGACAACAAATAATTGGGAGAAACTTCCAGGGAGTGATTCCAACTCAATTTTTGGCCAAACCAGGTGCAGGAAGAGCCCAATTAGGGATTTTGGATGTTTTGGAGCCATTGAAGCCATCCATTTCTCATTCTGAGCATTGTAAATCACTGATTTTGACACTTTGAGCATTAATGAGAATGATCCATTAGAAGCTGGACAAGGAGATGTAGCCCAAGAGAGTTAGCTTTTTAGCTCGAGAGGTACTCCACATGTTTTGTCTTGTATGTGAATGCTACCTTCTGTTGACACTACTAGACACTTAACTTTGTAATGGGTTTTTATAAAGTTGTAAAGTGGTTCTTTTATTAAAGTGACTTTTTAATAAAGTGTAACTTCTAATTTTAAAGTGACTTTATTTTATAAATTGCACTTATGTAATAAAGAGAAATATACTTTAATATTTTAAGTGATTCATTTTGGAGGGAATGAATCATGACCCTTGGTATTGCAAAAGGAAAGATTACATCTTGGCCTTTGGATTTAGGGTTGGGGAAGGTGAAAAGACACTTTGGAGGGAAAAATCCATTTTCAGATTTATGAAAGAATGCATTGGGTAGTGTGAAAGACATTGAGAAAATAGGAAGACAGATTTCTGAGGAGAGTTTGGAGAGGAAAGTGAGCAGCAATAGTTGACACATTTCCCAAGAGAATTTGGGCACAAATACCAAGGAGAAATTTTATTTTTTGAATTGTTGTTGAGTTATTTGCTGGGACATGTCGTACTTTATGGATCCATACAGGTCGTACAACATCAAACATTGCCACAAAAATCAAGGCAAGAGGTGGCACGGTTTTCGGGGAAGATTTTCTAGGTTTTCTAAAGGAGGTTGGTCGTATGGACAACAAGGTACACCAACCTGTGGGTGGCACATTTCTCGAGGTGTTGTTTTTAGCAAATCTGTACAGCTATACAGACTATGGCACAAATTTCAAGGCAGATTTGTGGGGGACTGTTTTTGTGCTGTAAGTGGTTTTTCTCTTGGCTGAAAATGTTTTGTGGCTGTTGATCAATCTTTCCTAAAACCAATAGAATCTCTCTCTCTCTCTCTTTGGGTTTCCCCACATTGGGGTTTTCCCTAACATTTTCCTAAATTTTTGAGTTATTCATGGGTGATTGAATGCTGTCATTGTGTTTATTTCCACTGCATAATTACTTAGCAATGTGTTTTCCTACTTATGGAAATTTCTAAATGTGGGTTTTAGACATATCAGAGTTCATGCAAGACAATTATCTCTAGGTTGCTAAGTGTATCACAGAATATTAGCTTGCTGATTTTTTTCATTAAAATTTACATGGTATCAGAGCTTGGTCTATGAGTGACAATGAATAGTGAGATTTTTGGGCAAGGGTTGAAAGGGTAGAATTTGTGATTGTTCTCCTTGAGTAGTGAGAGGGAATATGGATGCATGTATTAGATTTCAGGATCGGTGGGATGACATTTCCAACTATTTGCAGTGGAAGGTTCGAATGTTAGCTATTCTCAAGGAGAACGAGATTTGGAACTATGTCAGTTCTGTTGTTGTGGTTCCTGCAGCAGATCCCGTTGCTTTGGATTTGCATGAGGTCAAGGAGACCAAAGCTCAGAGGATTATTTTGGATGGGGTGAATGATCACCTTATCCCACACTTGGCTGAGAAGAAGACATCCAAAGACATGTGGGATGCACTTAAGAACTTATTTGAGGTGAAGAATGAGAACCGAAAGATGGTCTTGAAGGGTAAGCTGCATGATACCAAGATGGGTAAGGAGGAGAGTGTTTCTTCTTATCTTACGCGGGTAGATCAAGTGAAAGATGAGTTGGTTGTTTTTGGAGAGGTCATATCAGATTTAGAGTTGGTGAGGATAGCCTTAAAAGGCTTCACCAAAGAATGGGAAGTCTTTGTGAAGTGTGTGGTGGGTCATGAGCATCTTCCAGATTGGATCAGACTGTGGGATGATTTCACTCACGAGAAGATACATGAAGGATCTCAGAGCAGTGGAAAAAATACAGATGGGGCTTATGAGAATGTTGCTCTTACTACAAAGAGAAAGAAGAAAGGAAGTTCTGGGAGGGACTTGAGTAAAGTCAGATGTTATTATTGTAACTAGTTGGGGCACCTTGCTTCTCATTGTCCTAAGAGTAAGAAGAAGAAGAAGGAACAATAGGGGCCTGAGATAACTACTACAAAAACCATGAAGGACTTTGCTTCCAAGTATGTCAGGGAATTTTCTTTGGTTACCCTAGTTTCCAGTGTCGGTAGCGGAGGATTTGGAGGTGATATTGGATGGATTGTGGATAGTGGAGCCTCTTGCCACATGATAGGAATCTAGCAAGTATTCCTTAATATCACAGAGACAGGTCTTGACTGACAGGTGGTAAATGAAGGTGGTATGGCGCGAGATATACATGGAGTTGGAAGGGTTATATTCCAACTCGAGTATGGAGGATTCCTAGATCTTGATGGATTTCTCTTTGTTCCAGGGTTGAGGGTTAACTTTCTCTCAGTCTCATCCTTGGAGGATGTAGGATATTGTACATTGTTCAAGAGGGAAAATGTCTTTATCTACAGGGAGGGAGCGGACTTGGTGAAACTGCAGTTGATCGGTGATTGGGTGAACATGTTGTATATGTTGCGAGGACAACCTTCAATGTATGATTCAACGTCATATGAGGAGAGCGAGGAGGCTCCTGAGACTGTGGTGGGCCCAAGGATTCAGTCTTTCATTCTGAGAGAAGAGAGTGAGTCTCTTCTGAGCACTGGCAGGAGGCTCAACTAGTGTGGTATAACCAATGCTCAAGGTGGAGTGGATTATCCAAGGAGCTCAGGGTTCCGGGTAGCTATCAGGAGAATATCTTCTAGTTCGAGTTCTGTGCAGATGTTGAGGATAACTCCATGTTCAAAGGGAGCTCCTAAAAAGAAGAGTGTGATGGGACCAGATGATGGAAATGACAATGAGTACTTCCCTCGCTAAGAGGGAGTGTTAGCTTTTTAGCTCGAGAGGTACTCTGCATGTTTTGTCTTGTATGCGGATGTTACCTTATGTNTTTTATTAAAGTGACTTTTTAATAAAGTGTGACTTCTAATTTTAAAGTGACTTTATTTCATAAAGTGCACTTATGTAATAAAGTGAAATATACTTTAATATTTTAAGTGATTCATTTTGGAGGGAATGAATCATGACCCTTGATCTTGAAAAAAACAAGATTAGATCTTGGCATTTGGATTTAGTGTTGGGGAAGGTGAAAAGACACTTTGGAGGGAAAAATTCATTTTCATATTTATAAAAGAATCCATTGGGTAGTGTGTAAGACATTGAGAAAAGAGGAAGAGAGATTTCTGATGAGAGTTTGGAGAGGAAAGTGAGTAGCAAGAGTTGACACATTTTCCAAGAGAATTTGGGCGCAAATCCCAAAGAGACGTTTTCTGTTTTGAATTGCTGTCGAGTTATTTGCTGGGACGGGTCGTACTCTACAAATCCATATAATAATAAAAATTGGCATGAAAATCGAGGCAGGAGGTGGCACGATTTTTGAGGCACATTTTTTGGGTTTTCTGAAGGAGGTCAACTGTATAGACATCAAGGTACAATAGCCTGTGGGTGGCACATTTCTCGAGGTGTTGTTTTCAGCAAATCTGTACAACTGTATGGATTGTGGCACAAATTTCAGGGAAGATTTGTGGGGGACTGTTTTTGTGTTGTAAGTGATTTTTCTCTTAGCTGGAAATGTTCTGTGGTTACTGATAAATATTTCCTAAAACCAATAGAAGCTCTCTCTCTCTTTGGGTTTTTCCACATTAGGGTTTTCCTTGACATTTTCCTAAATTTCTGAGTTATTCATGGGTGATTGAATGTTGTTCATTGTGTTTATTTTCGCTGCATAATTACTTAGCAATGTGTATTTCTGCTTATGAAATTTTTTGAATGTGAGTTTTAGACATATCAGAGTTCATGCAAGACAATTATCTCTAGGTTGCTAAGTGTATGAAAAAATATTAGCTTGCTGATTTTTGTCATTAACTTTTACAAAGAGAGGGGTGAACTCCTTTATCATTTTGTTGTGTTACTGTGTGTATTTTGGTGGTTGTTTATGACTGTTTATGCTGCTCATGATTAAGTAAAAAAAACTCATTCATCTTTATGTGTTTGTAACTTGATCCTATTACCCAAGCACATACCATTTCACTTGAAATTTTAAAGAGATTCAAGCCTTTTCATTTTCAGATCACTAACCCACCCAACCTTCCCAAAGTCGAGTTTTTAAACTTGAAAACTATAGGAAATGCCATATAATATCCATGATAGTAAGGAAATATAGATCTAGGGGAATTCAAAGAGTCACATTGCAATGTCAATTGATAATTGTCAACATAATAGCAAGGATCCCATATATGAAGAATTTGAATAATATTCAAATCCCCATCAATTTGGGGTGAATGATGATAAACCATGGCTTGAACCTTTCGAGGTGGAAGCCAAACTAGATATTCCATCGTATGGAGGTAGTGGTTACAAAAAATATCAATAACGAGTTGAATTGGTTAGAATTCTATTTTGGTTTCCATTATCTAAATGATGAGCATAAAATGTGTTTTCATATGCTTAAGATGAGTGTCCATGCTTTACTTCGATGGGAGACTTATTGTCACAGGTTGTATAAACATAAAAAATTACCAATCATATTCTATGTGAAGTTTAAGTGGTCGTTGAAGAAACAATTCTACATGCTCGAGTATGGAAGAGAACATAAAATTTAGGTGCAACACCTATTACCAAGATAAGGCCAAAGTGTACAAGAATACACAAATGATTTTAGAAGATGAACCATTTTGAATATGGACATTGTTGAAGATGCACTTGGTGTCCTCATGAAGTGCATTGGAGGCCTTCATCATTTTTTGCAAAACGAGGGACCATTTTTGAGGTGCACCCACTGATGATTCCTGCATGAAATATTTATAGCTTGAGACACCTAGCAAGGAAAATATTGTATGGGTGAAATTTCTAGACAAGCACAATTGAAGAATGACATGGAGGCTTCTCACAAGAGGCAAGGATGAATAAATATTAAAATAACACAATGGAATGAGAGAAGTTCTTTTTCATCAAAGAAGTGTGAACATTGCCATAAGAATAAGTATACAAATTTTACATCCTAAGAAGATTCCAAAGAATAAGAATGACAAGAAATTCTCAATGGCCAAGAATAATCCAACTGAAGATGTGGACTTAGAGGAAATTGAAGAAATTGTATATTTAAATCAAAGGATCTCTTGTGTTACTCAAAATTCAATGAGTGGAACCCCGAATGTTGATGAAATGGAAGACAAAATATAGAGTACATTCCATATTAAAGTACAAGTACATAATAATTAGGTAAACAGTCTATATGATTATGGTAGCCAAGATATTTATGAAACATTGGTGCAAAGGTTGGGATTAGAGACCTTTAAAAATCCAAACTCATATCCTTTAGGTTGGATGCACATAAGTTTCGAGTTGTAGGTAACTAATACGTGCATATTTAAGTTTTCTCTTTCTGAGATCTTTGTGTATGAAATCAAGTGTGATGTTGTTCCTCTAGATGTTTGTGAGACTTTTCTAGCGATTCATATTTATGGGATAACGTGCAACAGTTTTATGAGAGATAAAAAATTTAGTTTTGTTAAAGATGGGAAATAATTTAATGTCAAATATGTTAGTGAAAGAGAAACTCTCTTTGATCTCTACCAATCAAGAAAAAACATTGATCAATGTCAATGAAAAATTTGTGACGTTAATCCTAAAGCCCAAGTATAAGAATAACAAAGCAAAGTATGATAGTTTCTCCATTTCCGAAAAGAAAAATCTTGATAATCTTGTGCAAAGATATCAAGAAGTCTTCTTGGAGCCAAAATGTGTTTGTCCAAAAAGAATAATTGAACATGAAATTTAGTTGTTTCCAAATTTAGTTTTATCCAAATTGGATCTATATCAAACTTATTTATTGGAGAGTGAAGAGATAAAGATTCAAATCCAAGGGGTTTTGGATTAAGTATATATTAAACCCTATGTGTCCCTGTTGATGTTTGGATATGTTAAGATCGAAACAACAACCTCATGAGGATATGAATCCCCCTATGTTTTTATAGAGGTGTTACTCCTCTTTGAATAAAAGATACATCTTGAATACCTTGGATTAGGAAGAATGCTTAGACAACAAACCCCAGATCTTTATTTCTTTAATTTATACATTGAATCGTTCTTCAATAATCTGATCTAATATTTAAGTGCAGAAAGAAGTATTTTAACAATAAAAATATTTATGGAAAGCATCAATATAACAATATCTTTGTGCTCAACATCATATATACAACCCTCTAAATCAAATACAAATAAAGGATAGATCTGTATCTTCTCACAAGTAAAGAAGAAAATAGTTTTGATCATCTCAAAGAATTTTAAAAGAGTATTGCAGTTAAAACATAAGCGAATTTGATAACCATACTTCAAACATCTCACACTTTGGTATCCAAAGATCTGAAATATCATTGAAGTCATGCCCCTAAGTAATTCTTTGTGGAGTTTTATTCATGAACAATACAAAAATCTCTGCGAACCAACTGACTAGTGACTCAGAAACAAATCTTGTCAAACACATATTAAATTCCCATGAATCCAATAGGCAATCCTAGCTTACATATAACAATAAAAAATATGGTTGTAAATACTCCATTATATTATTAAGAAAAGTCTTGGAATATTACAAGAGAAACACTCAAGAACTTAGCTTTATACTTAGTCCAAAAGTTCAAACATTTAAAGATTTGAGAAAATGGTGTTGAAGAAGAAGAATGGAGAAGATGGAGATCTTTGTTCATTTATCAGAAGTTTCACTGCATACTGATGGTTGATCCCTTCTATTATGATATTTTGATTACCTTGCTTCTAACCCTTTTAATGAATCCTTTCTTGCTTTTTAAAACCATGTCTTCTAACTCCTTGAGGTAGTTAGGGATTTTTCTTTCTTGGAGAGATAACTTTAATTAATTCCTCAATTATGTTTCATTAATGCTTTTGCATAATTGATATTTGTATCTTGAAATGGGCCCTTTTTATCTTTTAATATTTTTTTTTTAATAAACTTTTATTTTGAAAAATTTAAAGAGAGGATTGTGTTTTAATTTTTTGGATATGATATTAAACTTTTCAGCCATGTAAACCAATTTAGATATGATATTCATCGTCACATATTTACAACAAGTCCTCCTGTGCACCATTTCGATTATTGGATCTCAAGATACGAGCTCATGAAGTCGAGGTGTCAAGCAGATTTATCAACAAGGAATAAAAATATTGCTTACCGTTCTTTTAATTTCTAAGAAAAAATGATGACTTTCACCCCTTGAAACCTATTCCATCATATTCCTCATTGAAATTACTTTCCAACGAGGTATAATTTGCATGATTTTGACTCCCGTATCTCAATATATGAGCTCCAAAACATTAAAACTCAATAGTTCTTGATTGATCTTCATAGGGCAATCTGGGCCCTTGGTTCAATTTCGTTTTTCTCCTTTGAAAATTTCGAAATTTTCCTCATAATTTTAATCCCACGTGTATGGGGATGTTGGAGTATTTATGATATATATTGAAAATTTAATTATGACTTAAATGTGAAACATAAAGAAGTTATAAAGACCAAGTCATTCGACTCCTTAGGGAATTAATCAAATAATTAATATTTTGACCAACCAATCATCCTCCACCCATGCCTAGTGGCGACGAGTCGACTTCCTCATATGTCTCTGTATGATAATTCAACACAACTTCCACATGCCACATTCTCATTCGACACCACATGTCACATGTAACCAATGCTTAGTTGCCACGTGTCACAAGTTGTTTGTTGCCATGTGTCAACTAATTGTGGGCTGCCATGTGTTGTCATTATTTAGCTTCCATGTGGAAGGATATCATTGGTTGAGGATATAGTGTAATAAAAGTTATGGTAAAATGGTTAAGGGAAAGGAGAAGTGGACAAGAGGCTAAGTAAGAGAATGGGGGGTTGGAGAGGAATTTGAGGGTGTCAGAAGTGAGGGAGTTACATAGCATGATGTAGGGGGGGAGGGGGGTAAGTTTGATCGATTGATTAACTCACTAAAGAGTGAGGAGCGATAAGAAAAATGGCTAAGGCATGTAGGTGGTGTGTGAGGCATAGCGGGTGTCGATCATGGCGGGTGCGAGGGAGGTGAAGGTTATGAACCCACCGTGACATGAACTTGGGAACCCGATAAAACATGAATATAATCTAAGTATGGAATAGGGGGGTAAGGGTGAGGTGAAGTATGAGAGAAGAGAGAAGTGGCGTGAGGAAAATAATTTGAAATAGAACTAAGTATAGATTATATGTAATATAGGAGAGGAGAGGAGAATAAATTTTCAAAAATAAACTAATTGTGGGAAAATAGGAGAGGAAGAATTGTGTAAGGAAAATCGAAAAATAATCTAAGTAAGAAAAAGTAGAGGTGTGGAGGAATGGAAATATAAGAGAAGTTCCAAGATTGTGAACATGGTTCTGAGAACTCGAACATGGTGTGGTTCCAAGAATTGAATGTGATTCCAAAAAATTGGTCATGGTCTCACATGGAAAAATTGTTTTTTGTCGGTTTGACTAAAACCTGGATATCTTGAGCATACAAACTTGAATTTTGAATACACAAAATGTGTGACGAAACTGATACTGAGGGATACACAATGAAATTTTAATCATTCAAAATTTTTCTTCTTATGATATCATTTATTTATTTATTATTCCATGAGCAGGAAAATAGGGGTGACCAAGTTTTGGTCAACAGTCCCTTATACATTACCTATTGTGTTTGTCCCCAAAAATGATGGTTCATGGGGGTTGTGTTTTGATGTTTGGGCACTAAACAAGAATATTGAAAATAAGTGATATATTCTAGCAATGATTTATGACTTATTGGACCAATTACAATGCGTCAATTATTTATCAAAGCCAATGGTGTACTTGAGTCTCATAGATGAAGGAAATGGGTTGAAACTTGATCCATCCAACGTACAATTCTATGTATAATGGCTAAAATTGTAAGTGTATGTAGCACAATTTGTATGTGGATGTGCACAATGATACACTATCAATCCTAAAAATTTCAAATTGGGATTGTATACCCCATTACTAGTGCCAAATTACCCATGGAAACTATGTCCATGGGTTTTCTTGGAAGGTTCCTAAATTGGTTATGGCCATGATGACTCACTTGAAGTAGTGGATCATTTTAGCACAATGTAAATCTTGATGCCACGTGAAAAAACTATTTTAAGCTAAGAAACAACAATCTTATTATTTAAGCATGCTTGGGTACATTTTGGTCTACCGACTTCTATTATTTTTAATAGGGATATATACTATTTTAAAGTCATTTGTAGACCTTATTATGGGAAATGATGGATGCTAAATTTGGAAGAAGCACAACATTTCATCTTTAAACAAATGCAAAAATTGAAATTATGTATTAATCCCTAGATATTGAGTTATTATATTTCTATTTTTATATTAGTGTTCTCAGCTATACCCTTTAATTGTAGTTGTACCCTTTGTCTCCTATATATACTAAGGAGACCTAGTTTTAGAAATCATTTCATTTTATACATTTGTTATATTGTAAAAGGAGGTTTCCCCCTTGAAGATGTTTTACATTCATTCTTCCCTATCACTCTCAAGGAATGGAGTTAATTATCCATTTTTAATGATATTTGGGTTTTTGGTGCATAACATTGGGTTTCAGATCATACGATCCTTGGGTTTGGATCCTTCAAATGAGTCATCTTGGTAATTTTTTTATAACTTATTTTTTGGGATATTCTTAGACCATGTAATTTTTGGGAGCGTGAGGAGATATATCGAAGTACCTTTGGTCAAAATTTTAGGTTTTGGTTGCTATAACTTTGGATATATATCCTATTGAAATAAGGGTTTGTGACTAATCCTGAAATTAGTCTCAAATGATCCATCTTGGAATTTTCACTATAACTTTTTCTCAGGGACATTTCAAATAAAATTTCTTTTTGGGAGATTGAGGAGACATATCTAAGTACATGCGATAAAAATTTCATGGTTTGGTTGTCTATACTTTCTAAAATACAGGCTATGAAAATTAGGGGTTTGGACTAATCTTGAAACTAGTCTCAAACAAGTGTTCTTTGTAAAATTATCATATCTAAAGATAGAAAAGTCCAAATTGAGTACCACTAGCTCCATTGGAAATAAAACAAACCATATTATTTTATATCTAAATTTCAGAAGTAGATATGAAAAATTGGACATGTGGTGGTGCATACATTTTTTCTCTCTTGAAAGGGACACAAACAACAAGTTTTGGGAAAGATACCATAAATTTAACTTGGAACTTTGGAATTTGGTCAAACTTGTGGAATTGCATAGAAGACATAGGAAGATACTAAATATAAAAATTTTAGACTCACGAGGGATGGAGTTTTAGAGACACTTCAGGAAAAATATGGACCAACAAGATAGTCTACAAACCAAGGTTTTTAAAGGTATGCTAACTTTAAATTAACATAACTTTTGATTGGAAGATCTATTTTTGGTGATTCAAAAATTTTGATAAAGAGAAAAAAGAAAAGTGGTATTATTTTGTCACATGGAAAATGATTCTGCAACAATTTATACTCTTGGTAAACCTTTAGAGAACTCACACATGACATCGAAATAAAGTGAAGACTTAGAGAACAGGGTATCCCAATTGAAGAACTGTGTGAATGACATGAGTGATAGTATGTTGAAAATGGTGGATTGCTCATTTTCATAGGAAATACTTAAAAGGGAAAATGAAGATAAAATGGAAAATTTGATGGATCTAAAGATGGAATGATTACAAAATTCCATAGAAACCATGCTCTTACAGAGGTTCCCTAAAAGAGATATTGTGATCCAAGGAAATCATGAATTATAAGGAGAACAATAGTGTTGAACCTTGGTCACACATGGGGAAGATTTTAACACATTTGGAGAGAATGAATATTGAATCCTATAATAATGATCATTCATCACTTCAAGATATACATCATCAAGGGTTCAACTCGAGACTAAGGAAATACTAAATTCCCAATATCGATATGATAAAGTTTGATGGCAAAGATCCCATGACATGGATATTCAAGATGGAGAAATCATTTTATCTACACCAAATGCAAACTTTACAAAAGATAACTCTTGCATTCTTGTATTTATAACCTAATCAAATTTTTTGGTACCAATGGCATTGTGAATGAAAAAATGATTCTATTGTCTCTTGGTCCATTTTTATGGATGAATTGATAACATGTTATGGGAATATTAAGAGAAACAAATTATTTATTCAATTGATAAATCGTTGGCAAAGAGGTCCAATTACATAGCACATTCAACAATTCCAAAAGTTGAGACTTAGAGTAAAGAACAATCTAGATGATAATTTGTTAGATCCCTTTATGGGAACTTTAAAGGAGAGAGTTCAACATGAGGTGTGTCTCTTGGAACCTAAATCCTCAGAGCATGTTTTTAGTGTGGCAATGAAATTTGAAAGTAAAATTATGGGTAGCCACTAACAACTTTAGAGAGCACCATGTTCCCCTCCCAACCTTACTCAACCTACAAGGTTGTCACCTAAGCAAATGGATGAAACAAAAGCAAAGGGACCATGTTTCAATTGTGATAGAAAGTACAGTAAGGGTGATATGGATTGGATCATTATATTATTTTTCATCTATATCTATTCTTTTAGAGTGGAACAAATTGGAGGAATTAGCTTGCAGGGTCATTTTAATGGCATGCCCAAGTTTGGAAAATTGGGGTTGGAAACATTACAGAGCCATTTCGAGGCATCAAATGCCATTTTTTGGGGTCAAAACTTTCCCAACTATATCTCAGACCCCATGTCTCTATTCTACACATCAAGACCTTTCCAACCGTGAAAAAATAATGTCAATTAGAGCTTGCATTCAAAATTTATGCCTCCCATAAGTTGACTTACCATGTTGACCACCATGGTACGAGAGGATGCCACATCAAACCTCATTACTCACACATATGGGGATAGCCACATATGTAACTTAAAGTATATTATAGAAGGTCTTAAGCCTTATCACAACTGAGGGTTGAGGAATTCAAAACCCTACCCCTAGATGGCTAACATGCTATGTTAAATACATGGCCACTAGGAGGAGAAGGGATTCCATTCTATGTTATTATATTTTGTTCTATAGTAGAGAAAAACAACTGTGAGTGGGAAATTAGAGAGAATAATAGAGGGGGTTAATGTTCTATAGTATCTTAACAAGCTACAGGTCCCAGGTAACTTCATAGAGAGTTCCTTCTCCTTTGTACTTGCATTATTTCCATACTAGAGAAAAGAGAGCATAGCATCCTCACCTTCTAGCTGGGATTTCTCTCTTAAGGGTTTCCCAGAGATAATATTTGTATTATTTTTTGGATGGTGTGTGATTGTATTCTACTATTTGCTATTTTCTACATTTTATCTATTTCATGCATAAGAATAAAATCAATAACTAAAGTTTTGGAATCTAAAGGAATTTAACCTTCATAGTGTAGATTTCAGTTTTTATTTATCAGATCTGTTGTGACGAGTTGTTCCAGTGGAATATCCATGATAGTTTATATATCAAAGGGGAATAAATGCAATGAGAGGAAAAATTATTCTACATATATTTTGAAGAGGAAGAAGATTAAGAACTGGAACCATCACAAGATATAGAACTATAAGAGACTACTCTAACCATATCTTGTCACGCATTGGTCGAGATCAACAATCCTCAAACTCTCAAGATAGAAGGGTATATAAAAAAGAAAAAGGTATCAGTGTTGATTGATTTTGGAAATACCCATAAAATCATCAATATCAAATTAGTCAAACTTCTCAATTGATTTATATATCTAGCACTAGATTTTCAAGTAATGGTTGCAGATAGATGTACCATAAATTGTTCAACGAAGTGCCATAGTATTAAGCTCATTATGGGGTAGTATTTATTGAATAGTCCTATGATTTCAATTTGAATGAGTGGTGATGATTTTGTATTAGGGGTATAATGGTTACAATAGTTTGGAACAATGGCTATTAATTTTTCAGGAAAATTTCATGATACTTTCCTCAAAAGGAAAGGAAATTGAACTTAAATGTATCCTAGGGAACCATCTAAAGTGATAACCTCTAATAGCATGAAAAAAATTCAAAAAAGGACCATCATGGTGTAATTGCACAATTTTGCTAGCTATATGTTCAAACATATAGACCCTCTTCTCCCATGGATCTCCAAAAAGTTATTGACAATCATTCCAAGGTATTTGGAGATATGCCTAAGGGTCTTCCACCTTCTTGAGATCATGACCATGCTATTCATTTGCAACTGATAAGTGTATCAAGTAACATTAGACCTTATAGGTACTTATATGCACAAAAGAGTGAGATTGAGTGTATGGCTCAAGAAATGTTAGAGGTTGGCATCATTTAACCTAGCTAAAGTACTTTCTCTTCACTAGTGGTGATGGTTTACAAAAATGAAGGTCCATGGCATATGTGTTTAGATTATAGAGGGATCATCAAAACGACTATTAAATATAAGTTTCTTATTCAAGTCATTGATGAATTATTAGATGAATCACAAGGATAAATTTTATTTACCAAGTTGGATTTCCATTCTATATATCATCAAATTAGAATGAGTGAGAAGACATCCCAAAAACAACCTTTAAAACACATGAAGGTCATTGTGAGTTTTTGGTGATCTCGTTTGACCTCACTAATGCACCTTCCACATTTTAAATCTTGATGAATTCAATTTTCAAAACCTTCCTTGGAAAAATTGTCTTTGTATTTTTTGATGATATACTAGTATATGGAAAATCTTATGAATAACATGTACAACATGTTGACATGGTCTTAAACGTATTAGAAGAGAACCAACTATATGCAAAGCCTTCCAAGTGTTACTTTGGGGTTCATAAAGTGGAATAATTGGGTCATATTGTATCTCATGAAGGTGTCAAAATGGACCCTAACAAAATTAAAGCTACGATGGAGTGGCCAATTTCCAAAAACTTAAAGAATTTTAGAGGATTCTTAGGATTGATAAGTTATTACCGTAAGTTTGTCAAGAATTATGGTCAAATAGCAGAACCTATAACATTGTTATTAAAAAAATAGGCATTTTGTTGGACTCAAGAAGCAATCAATGATTTTGAAAAACTTAAGGAGGCTATGTGTACAACTCCAGTCCTGGCCATGCCTGACTTCACAAAAACCTTTATTGTGGAGTGTGATGCCTCAGGGCATAACATTGGTGCAATAGGAAGACACTTCAAGGTAAAATTAGATCATGATAGTTTGAAGTACTTATTGGAACACACATTATCTTTAGAAGATAAACAAAAATGGGTTACAAATATGTTAGGTTATGACTTTGAAATTATCTACAAAAAAGGAAAACAAAATGTGGTGGCAGATGCACTTTCAAGGAAAGAAGAAGACACAGAGGGATTACTTTGTGCTATTTCCATTCCAAAATCTGATTAGGTAGAAGAAGCAAGGATAGAATATTGGAAGCAATATTAGAAGATATGCAAGATCATTTAACAACTACAAGAGGACCCAAGTCCATTAAATAAACTTATGTGGAGGAATGATTCACTATGGTATCAGGATCACCTATATTTATGTAAGAATTCACAACTCAAACATAAGGTCCTTTTGAAATTTCACACTTCTCATGTAGTAGGACATTCAGGGTTCTTGAAAAATTACCATAGGATCAAGAAGGATTTTTTTGGTAAGGTATTAAAACCGATGTTCAAAAGTTTGTGGATCAATGTTTGGTTTTCCAATAGAATAAGGGAGAGACAAAAGACCCTAGGCCTCCTACAACCATTGGCCATACCAAGTCAATGTTGGGAATATGTCTTGATGGATTTTATTACAGGTCTACTGTAATACCCCTAGGTCAAACCCAACTGTAAATGTACATATGTATATAAGCTGGTGAGTTGTTTGTATCAAGTCTTGGAATCAGTTGTAAGCGCCTTCCATAATATAGCACACATATGTACTGCACACTAAAAGAAGAAGTGCGCACATTATAGGATACTGCACACAACAACTTGAGTGCATTTTCTTGAGGCCAGAGATCCTTTGTGTATATATTCATGTTTTTGAGGTTGATGAACCTGGATACAAAAAATACAGTATATTTGTATTATAATGTAAATCACATGCAAATATTAATGAAAAATACATCACTGCGGAAAACCAACCATGTAAAATACTATGGGGGGATAAAATCCACTAGATACGGAAAGGGGGCTAAAATTTAAGGATACTAGGCTAAGCTAGGGAGCTTAAGCCAAAAAAGAATATTATATTAATATTCCTTAAAGTATAAAGTATGGATAATTATTTTATCCTAAGTTCTAAGGATGGGGATAAGTGGGNGATACGGAAAGGGGGCTAAAATTTAAGGATACTAGGCTAAGCTAGGGAGCTTAAGCCAAAAAAGAATATTATATTAATATTCCTTAAAGTATAAAGTATGGATAATTATTTTATCCTAAGTTCTAAGGATGGGGATAAGTGGGCCAAAGTAGTTCTCAACATGACAAGTGTCAAGTTGGGAACATGCATACATATATTTTGGAATTAGTTCATTTTCCCATCATTCCACCATCATTCACTCAGTCATTCAACTATCCTCCGTACCTTCCTGTTAATGTCACCGTACATGTACTTTACTCGTACATGTACCTGTACCTGGTTAGATTAGGAGATGGACTGAAGAAGCGGGTTATCAGGACCATGAGCAATTCTCTCTAGGTGAGAGAATTGTTAGGAATTGATTTCCCGAAGGTGCCAAACTGTAGCTAAAGGGCTCTGAGACTTCCTGTCCGGTCTGTTGCTGAAACNTTCTTAGGGTGGGACATACATGTGGGGAATGAAGGATTGTATGATGTTAGTTTGAGTTGGCACATGTGACAGAGTTTTCCTTATTGTTCGAGATACATAAGCTTGGTTAGGAGTTCCTTTACTCGGGTGGAGTTTAGTCCCAGCTCGGGGGTGACTCACTGCTAAGAGTTTTGAGTAGTGTGGTCTAAGGCTGGGAGGAACATGGAAGGTATGCACACAATTGGTGATCTTTTTATCAAGATAAGTGTCAATTGTGTGTTAAATTATGTGCTGCGTTATTATTTATGCGTTTATTTTTATGGGTTTTTCCTGTGTGTGCTGCATGTGTATTTTTATTATTATTTTGTATGAATCCATGTATTTGCAGAGTATTTGTATGTTTTAATTTGGTATCAAAGTTTGAATTTTTGGATTGGCATAGCCCAATTGGTTGTTGGGGATGTTACATTGTGGTATCATAGCTCCAATTTTCAACACTAATCCTAGATGGGCCGAGCAAGTTGAATGTTGAAGCGAAATTTCACAGAGAAATGATTTCGAAGTGGCCAAATTTCAAGTTACAGTGCGTCCATGGTAAAAATAAGAAGCAATTGCATGGAATTGGGAAAAGCCCCAATTTCTGTTGTTAAATTCATGGGAAATTTGAGAAATTTGGCCAAGTGGTGAGATATTCTTAATTTAATATTCGTTCTAGCAAATTTAGACCTAGAATTGGTCGAATTTGAAGTTACAGGGAAGCCATAACAGATGGAGAGAGATTAGTTGATTAAAATTCTCAATTCGTGAATGAGTTTCGGAAAAATCCGTCCTAGAAATGTCAACCATCAGTGTTTTGTTGTTGCAGAGGTTGAATTTGGTGTTGTCAGAGTGAAATTAAGAAAATTTCATGGTTGCAAAATGTCCATGGTATAAAGTGGGTGAAAAATTGGGTAAAATCCCCAATTTCTACAGCAGAATTCATGAGGAATTGATGCACGTAGAATAAAAGTGTGGAGGTGTGCGTGCTAAAATATGGCACTACATGGTGCAAAGCATGTGATGTATGGAAATTAAAGATGCGCAGATGTGCGCCCTAAAATTTGGCGTTGCGCGGTGCAAATCATATGGTGTATGGAAATAAGGGTGGGTAGGTGTGCATGCTAAAATTTGGTGTTGCGGGGTGCAAACTGGTGATGCGCGGAAAAATGAGGGTACATAGGTGCCTGCACTAAAATTTGGCGCTACAAAGTGAAATCTAGGATGCACAAAAAAATAAGGGTGCGCGGGTGTGCACACTAAAATTTGGTGTTGCGTGGGGCAAGCTAGGTTGCGCGGAAAAATAAGTGTGTGCACTAAAATTTGGTGTTCGCGGAAAAATAAGCGCGTGCACTAAAATTTGGTGTTGCACGAAAAATTAAGGGTGCACAGGCATGCCCACTAAAACTTGGCGTTACGCGGTGCAAGCTGGTGATGTGAGGAAAAATAATGGTGCGTGGGTGTGCGCACTAAAATCTGGCACTGTGCAATGCAATCGGGTGAAGCACGGATTTTTTTTTTATGATGCATGGTATGCACAATAAATTTTAGCACTGCGTGGTGCGGATTGGGGGGCGCAAGCATAATATTGGCATGCGTGGTCCGTGAATGCAAAATATTGGTACACGTGGTGTGCACACTCAGAATTTGCAGAGCGTAGATGAAGTTTGTTGGTGCGCGAGCAATGTTGGTATGCAGTGCATGCATGCTAAATATTCATGCCGTGCGACAATTTAATTAATAGTGCACACGGTGGGAGTGCACTAAAATTTGGAATGGTGTGGAGCATAGAGTGCAATGCGCGCAAAATATTAACACGGAACACACAAATTGTGCATAATAGGTATTAGTGCATGAACAAAAAATGTGCGAGGTAGATATTGGCGTGCGAAACACAAGTAGTGTGCACCAGATATTGGCACAACATAGAAGTGATCGACATTGGTTATAGGTGCGCGGAGAATGCACTACCTTATGACGTTGCTGCGCATGCTAAATATAGGTGTACATTTTCAAATTTGTGCTCATGGAGTCGTTTGGATGGTCTACAACAACAACAAAAAAAGTGAAATTCTGCGACATTTTATACTGTTTGAAGGTCATCTTTTTACAGCGCATTTTTGAGGCCCTTAATAACGTTTTTAGCTACTCAAAAACCATGAGAACAGAGTGGAACAAGGTACATGTTGTCTATACAGTTCAAATGAAAGAGCTCGGAGAGAGCTTTCTAATGGTGTAGATCGTTCGTCAAACGAAGATTTTATGAGGAAGTTATAGGACAAACAATGGAGGGTAAATTTTAAGACCCATTTAACTTCGGAGGGCCATAACTTTATGCTCCAGAATCAGATTGAGGGACATGAGTAGTCTATGGAAATCTATTGAACCATAGAACACATTCATGGAACTGAATTAAAATTATCGGCATGCTAAAAATGTTTAAGATGACACAGAAGGTACTTGTAGCATTCGAGGCCCAAAACACTAATTATCCTAGAGCTTCAGTGGGATGTAACTAGCAGCCCAAAACCCAGAAAGAGGTGAAACTCGGACAGACTGTACAAAATATGTATATAAAGAAACCCAATTGGGATCATTCTAAAAATCCAACAAAGCAGGTGCAAAAATGCATAATTACAACACAAATTTGCACCAAGTTGAAGTATTCACTGAAGAATTAATGGACAATTTTCAAATAACCATAACTTTCTACTCAAGGCTCAGAATTGAGCATGGAAGCAGGTGTGGGAAAGGTCTTGGACAATAGAATATAAATATTCACCCAAAAAATTGATCCGGGCAGTCAATTTTACAGGAAATCAAAAGAAATAATTATGATGCATTATTGAACCAGGATTGTACATAATTTCATGAATTTGTTAAATTATTAGCCTAACAAGTTTTTTTGGTTGCACATTTTGCGGATTTAACATCAATTAGATTAGAACAAGATCAACACAGAGCTCAGAATCATGAAAGACAAACAGGGGGCTTACAACCATGGAGATGAGGTCAGAGGCATGTATGTTGATATGGGTAACGAAGATACAAATTCAAATGGACATGGAGAAGGAAAGGAAGATAGCATGAACTTGGTAGAGACCATGAAAAGTTTGCAAAAATATGTCCAAAGTTATAAAAATGATAATGAGAGGCTTATGAAAGCCAAGGAGAAATATGAGGACTTCAACATAAAGTTAGTGGGGAGCTTGGACATAATAGAAAAAAAGATGGATAAGGAGAATGAATCAAGCAAATCGGGAAGTCACAGGTCTCATGACAAGAGGAGAAGAACAAGAAGTATTGGTATACATCACCATCACTCCTCAAGGCATTACAGTAAGAGAGAACACAGTAGTTCAAGTCCATCCCCTATTAGGAAACATAAGAAGAGACATGGGGTGGATGAACTATAGGGAGAAATGAACAAAATCAAGCCTCCTACATTTGATGGTGAACACAAGAAGGATGAGGATGTAGAGACATGGCTGCTAGGCATGAGGAAGTAATTTCAATTGCATAATTACTCTTCACATGCAAAATGAAGGATTTCCATCTATTAGCTCAAGGGAAAGGCATCCATGTGGTGGGACTAATTTGTACAGGTGCAACATATTGATGAGAAAAATGTTACTTGGAGGGAATTCAAGAGGCATTTTCAAAAGAAATACTTGACTAAGAGATACTATGACAAGAAAATGAAGGAGTTCTTTGAAATCAAGCTTGGGAGTATGACCATAAATGAATATTAAAGGAGATTTTTAGAGCTGATGAAGTATGTTTCTTTCATCAATGATGAGCCAGTTAAGATTCAGAAGTATCTGAGTGGGCTGCTATCATTTATCAATGACAAGATACAATATGATGATCCCAAAACATTGGAGGAATCCATAAGGCGGGCTAAATGCCTTTATGATCAACATAAAGGAAGGCCAAATTTCCAAAAATCTTGGGAAGATAAGAAGAAAAACAATATGGAATAGAGGAAGAAGGGGACTAACCCACCATTCTTCAGAAATAATTCTTAGGGACAACCAACTTCTAGAGAACCAAGAATGACCGAGACTATGGGACAAAGACCAAGGCAACCACCTATTCAATGTTGGGGTTGTGGAGGAGACCATATGTACAGAGATTGCCCCCATAAAGGTGAAAAAGTGAGGAATTTTCATAATGTACAACAAGATAACACAGTGGAAGATATGGGAAGAAATGTACCTAGGATCTACGCATCCCTGGATAACAAGCAAGATGAGTTTCAGTCAGATATGATTGAAGTGGAAGGTAAGATCAACAACCAAACCATTTCTATTTTTAATTGATTCATGAGCTATTCATAGTTATATAGATCCTAAGATGGTGGGAATATTTCATTTGCCAATAAGCAATCTTGGAAAATCTTGGTTGGTGCAGCTAGCTACCGGAGCTAAAAGAAAAATTGATGAGATGGTTAAGGCATTTCCAATGGACATGAATGGACTGAGCATCAGGGGATATTTGAACATCACACCTTTAGGTTCCTATGAATGCCTAATTGGTATGGATTGGTTGGACCAACACCATGTTATCCTAGATTGTTATAATAATACATTTACTTGCTTGGATGAGGAAGGGAACCTAAGGACAATACAGGGAATTCACAGGGCAGTAAACATCAGAGAAATTTCAGCATTGCAGCTGAAGAAAAGTTACAGAAAAGGGTGTCAAATATTTGCTGCACATATGGAAGTGACACCTAAAGATAAGTTGCCAAATATTGAATATTATGCAGTCCTAAAAGAGCTTGAAGATGTATTTAAAGAAATATCAGGATTACCCCCTAAAAGAGGCATTGATTTCTCCATCAATCTGATGCCTGGAGCAGCCCCAATATCCAAGACTCCTTACAGGATGAGTACACCAGAATTGAAGGAATTGCAAATGCAACTTGAAGAGCTTCTAAAGAAGGGGTATATACACCCAAGTGTGTCACCTTGGGGTGCCCCAATATTATTTTTGAAGAAAAAATAGAACATTGAGACTTTGCATTGACTTCAAGCAATTGAACAAGGTAACTATGAAGAACAAGTATCCTTTGCCAAGGATCGATGACCTCTTTGATCAGTTGAAAGATGCAAAAATATTCTCTAAGATTGATCTCAGGCCATACTATCATCAGGTAAGAATCAAGTATGAAGACATCAACAAGAATGATTTCTGAATGAGGTATGGTCATTATGAGTTCACAGTGGTGCCATTTGAGTTATCAAATGCACCAACTATCTTTCATGTGTTTAATGAATTGTATTTTCAAAGAATACTTAAATAAGTTTGTCATTGTCTTTTTGGATGACATTCGTATATATTCTAAGTCATAGAAATATCATGAAAAACACTTGAGGATGGTATTGCAAGTATTAAGGGAGCATCAATTGTATGCCAAATTGAGCAAGTGCTCATTCTATCAGAAACAAATTTATTATTTGGGACATATCATTTCATAGGAAGGGATAACAGTGGATCTTGAGAAGATAGAGGCCATTAGAGGATGGTAAAAACCAAGGAATGTATCTGAGGTAAGATCATTCATGGTACTTTCATGTTACTACATGATATTTATTGAGGGATTCTCAAAGATTGCACACCCAATCACTTCCTTACAGAAGAAAGGTGTGAAGTTTGAGTGGACATCAGATTGTGAAAAGAGTTTCCAACACTTGAAGCATTTATTAACAAATGATCCAATACTAAAGATTGTTGATCCAAATGAATATTTCATTGTATGCATTGATGCATGTAAAGAAGGGCTTGGTGGAGTCCTTATTCAGAATGAGTATGTGGTATGCTATGAATCAAGGAAGTTGAAGGAGCATGAAAGACACTATGCTACTCATGATTTGGAGTTGGAAGCCATAGTGCATGCCTTGAATATGTGGAGGCACTACCTCATGGGGAAAATATTCGAGTTGAGGACAAACCATATTGGTCGGAAATATTTATTTGGACAACCAACTCTAAATTCTAGGCAAAGAAGGTGGTTAGAATTCCTCAGTGAATATGACTTTGACATAAATCATATCAAAGGGAAAGATAGCAAGGTGGTTGATGCACTTAGTAGAAGGGTGCATGAGTTGCATGCTACAACCATTAAAACGTACCAATCAAATTTGAAAGACATAATCTTAGAGGCTGCAAAATCAGATTTGCAATACACAAAAATAATAACAAAATTACAACAAGGTATTTTGCAGCAAAAAATTGAAGACTATAAGCTAGAAAATGATGAAATTCTCATGTATAGGGGAAGAATTTATGTGTTAAATTCCCTGGAATTGAAAAATCTGATATTGAGAGAAATGCATAATGTACCTTATGTTGGGAACCCAGGTTATCAGAAAACTATTGCAACTGTCAAGAGCCAATATTATTATACAAGTATGAAGAAAGAAGTTGCTGAATTTATTGCTAAATGTTTGGAGTGTCAAAAGGTCAAGGCTGAGCATAGACACCCAACTATTTTGATACAACCATTTCCCATTCCTGAGTGGAAATGAGAATTTGTAACATTGGATTTCATCACCAAACTACCCAAAACAAACAAGTAGCATGATTCTATCATGGTAGTTGTGGATAAGCTTACTAAAGCTGCCCATTTTATTCCAGTAAAGCTCACTCACAAGGCAACCAACATTGCTGATATTTATATGAGAGAAATTGCTTGACTACATGGTATACCCAAAACAATTGTGTCTGACAGAGATCCAAAATTTACATCAATTTTTTGGAAAGGATTATTTAAGGGATTTAAAACAAATTTGAATTTTAGCACAATTTATCATCTAGAGTTAGATGGGAAAATAGAGAGGGTGAATCAAGTGATTGAAGATATGTTGAGGATGTATGTGATGGATAAACCATCAAGATGGGAAGACTACCTACACTTGGTAGAGTTTTCTTATAAAAATGGGTACTGAGCATCTCTAAAGATGAGCCCATTTTAGACACTTTATGGCAGAAGGTGCAACACACCGGTAAGCTAGAACAACCCATCAGATAGAGTAGTGGTTGGGCCAGAATTACTCAGGGAAATGGAAGAGCAAATGATAAAAATAAAACAGAATTTAAAGGTTGCCCAAGATAGACAAAAAAATATATGTTGATAAGGGCAGAACTCACAGAGAATTTAAAGTGGGTGACCATGTATTATTGAAGGTAAAGGCCAACAAAAGTTCCCTGAAGTTGGGAAATTGTTCAAATTTGGCAGCTCATTATTGTGGGACGTTTGAAATCCTAGAGAAGATCGGGCATGTAGCATACATGCTTTCCTTTTCTGCATCAATGTCTATTCATAATGTATTCCATGTATCATTGCTAAAAAAATATATACCTAATGGTAATCATGTCATTGATTGGAATGTGATTTAGGTGGAGCAAGAAGGTGCCTTTCAAGTGCATTCGGTGTGCATATTAGACCGGAAGATCAAGCAGCTCTGGAAGCGAGCCATAGAGCTAGTAAATGTCCAATGGACCTGGTACGGTCTTGAAGATGTAACTTGGGAGCACGAGGATGCTATGTGGGCAGAATACCCGTATCTTTTTTAGGATTTTTGAAATTTTGGTTGTATATGTGTATATGTTGCACTGAGGATAGTGCATAAATAAGGGGGAGGGGAATGTAATAACCCTAGGCTGAACCCAACTGTAAATGTACATATATATAAGTTGGTGAGTTGTTTG
Source organism: Picea sitchensis (assembly GCA_010110895.2). Classification (NCBI taxonomy): domain Eukaryota; kingdom Viridiplantae; phylum Streptophyta; class Pinopsida; order Pinales; family Pinaceae; genus Picea; species Picea sitchensis. Next base: position 55,481 of record SNQJ01S0022805.1, read on the forward strand.
TATCAAGTCTTGGAATTGGTTGTAAGCACCTTCCATAATATAGTGCACATATGTAATTTGCACTAAAATAAGATGTATGTACATTCTAGGATACCGTGCGCAAGAACTTGAGTGTGTGTTCTTGAGGCTAGAGAGCCTTTTTGTATATATTCATGTTTTTGAGGCTGGTGAGCTTGGATATGAAAATGACAGTATGTTTTTATTTTAAATGTAAATCACACGCAAATATTAATGAAAAATACATCACTATGGAAAACCAACCATGTAAAAGAGTATGGGGGGCTAAACTCCACTAGATAGGGAAAGGGGGCTAAAATTTAAGGATAAGGGGCTAAGCTAGGGATCTTAAGCCAAAAAGGAATATTATCTTAATATTCCTTAAAGCATAAAGTATGGATAATTATTTTATCCTAAGTTCTAAGGATGGGGACAAGTGGGCCAAAGTAGTTCTCAATATAACAAGTGTCAAGTTGGGAACATGCATACATATAGTTTGGACTTAGTTCATTTTCCCATCATTCCACCTCATGGACTTAGTTCTACGTGTCCCTTCATTGACCATCCAATCTTCTACGTTTCTTACTTTTAGAAGGTAATCAATAAGAAGATCTTCATTCAAACTATTTTACCATAGAATAATGAAGAAGCTAAAATCATACTAGAACCATAAACAATCCTTGAAACAAGGATCAAGAAACAACAAAATCAAGTAATTACTGAGTACCTCATCAAGTGGAAGAACCTACCAGTATAAGAGATGACATGGGAAGATGAGCTCTTCATGCAAAAACATCTTCTAATCGAGTGTTGAGGGAAACACTTGTTTGAAGGGGAGGGGCATGTTAATCCCTAGATAAAGCCCTAGATATTGATTTATTACATTTCTATTGTTATATTAGTGTTGTCAGCTAAACCCTTTGATTTTAAATGTACCCTTTGTCTTCTATATATATCGAGGAGGCCTAGTTTATAAATCATCTCATCTCATACATTTGTTCTATTGTAAAAGAAGGTTGCTCCCTCAAAGAAGCTTCACATTCATTCTTCTCTCTCACTCTCAAGGCATGGAGTTACTTCTCTTTCTTTTTTTATGCTATTTGGGTGTTTGGTGCATATCATTATGAATTGAACTTTAGTGCATTCATTATGGGGTTATAATAAAAAACACCCACATATTAGGATGGAGGTCTACCCTATATTTAACATTGTTACAAAGAAATCATTCATAATACCATCAATCAATATCCTTTTGAGGTATGTTTGGGTTTTCTACCTTAGTGTCCTTTTTATTTGTCATGCTTTGTACTTTCTAAAACTCCATATACAAATTATGATAATGAACTACAAAAAGTTGTTAATTTTATATCTATGATTCAACAAATCCATAAGTAGNTTGAGGTATGTTTGGGTTTTCTACCTTAGTGTCCTTTTTATTTGTCATGCTTTGTACTTTCTAAAACTCCATATACAAATTATGATAATGAACTACAAAAAGTTGTTAATTTTATATCTATGATTCAACAAATCCATAAGTAGGTTGAAGAACGACCACATCGAGCACAACACCATTATAAAGAGAGCCATGATCAACATATAACAACCCACCACCTATTCAATGTTGTTGGTGACATGGTGTGGTTGTATCTAAGAAAATAGAGGATTAGGGTGAAGACCAAACATTAATCCAATACAAATATGGGCCATTTAAAATTGTATAATAGATGCGAGACAATTCTTTCAAGCTTGATTTAGTTGTTGACATGTGCATTTACTATGTAATTATTATGCAAATAAGTTGATATGCTTTGAACCTTAACTACTTGATGATGATCTAAAAGAACCATTACATCTAGTAGTAGACTTTGTGCTAAGCCGACTTAAGTCAAGGCTTTTGATTGAATATACCATCTTGTAGAGAAAATTTCATGATATTTAAAGAAGATTAAAATGATTCTTATAAATTGGATAAAAGAGGATTATAATAATTCTTATAGATTGGATAAAAAGAAAAACTATCAAATAAAGTAAATCGACTACAATTGATAAATATAGGGGTTTCCAAACCAAAACCACCTATATAGCCTTTGAAGATTTGGTGTGCCTAAAATCCTCCTAAAGAGGAAGGATATATCTATAAAGGTCAAGTTATAATAAGGAAAATTAAACTAAATTTAAAATTACACCAAAGAAGATTCTCATGAATTCAAAAATTAAACTTGAGGAGATAAGGGGAGTTTTTAACTTCCAAATCTAAATAGTTAAGAAATTGAATCTTAAAAGGTAAGAGGAATTTCCACATGCCCAAATCCAAATAAGCTAGATGTCAAACTTAAATAACAAGAAGAGTTTTCCAACCCTTATCCTAATCCCACTAAAAACTTGTCTTGAAGATGTCAACAACACATGCCAAGTGAATAGAATTTGACAATCATGGCAAGAAACCCACTTGACCTTCTGAAGTCAAGTTTCAGGACTCAAAAAATAACAAGATAGCCTATCCCATAGATATGACAACAAGGTGTGCTTAATCTCGGGAGGAGAAAGTGGCACCACTATGTCAACATACAACTACTAAGCTATTAACAAAGTATTGGCAAGATTTAGTTAGGTGATAAAAGATAGCTTAATGGATTCTTCGTTGAAGGAAAAATTGAAGCTTAAAAGAAGACGGATCTTGAACAAAGAGAACTTCATTTAGTGATTTCAATTAGTTTTCACGAAGTAAATGTGATAAGTCATAGGTGGACGGAGAAGTAGCTCTAGAGGCACAAGATAGGTATTGGAAGGCCAAGATTAAGCACAAAGTCATTTGGAATGAGACCTTGGATTTGCTCTAGAATGAATTTGTTGATGTTGGCCAAAATACGTTCTCTTTTTAAGCTCAACTCAAAATTAATGAGTTTAGTTATAAGGAAAAATTAAATAACACCCAACCCCATAATAAAAAAAAAAGACTTCATAGTATTAATAAATTATAAATAATAATAATAAATAACTTAAAAAACACAATATTTTAATAATAATAAAAAAATTATATTAATCTATCTTAACTCTATTTTTAATATTTTAAATCTATCTATTAAATTTTTAAATATTTTTTTAGATCTATCCATTAAATAATGATAAATTTGGGATTTGATATATATATATATTTTTATCTATCTTTTGAATACTAATAAATTTGGGATTTGATTTTTTTATCATCTATCCATTAAATACTAATAAATTTGGGATTGGATTTTTGTTATCTATCCATACTTCATACATATATGTTAAAATAGATTTATATTTACATAGAATGGGAGAAAAACTAACTAAATTCTTGAGTGGGCCTAATGATTAAGAACATGTTTTCCTTCTTAAGAGGTTACAAGTTCAAATTTAGAGGGGGGTAGAGTATGTATACCTCCGTAGACTTTAGCAGTTAGCAATCAAATCCCTACATGGGTCCCTTGTCACACAAACAAGGGGGTCTCATACACCAATTTGGTGTTTGGCTTGGTCGTGACCTTAAAATTAGATTATTATTACATCAAAGGTGTTATTTAAGAGGAGGTGTCGAACAAATTAATTAACTTAATTGATGATCATTAAATCACCAATCCGTGGGCGTAAGCTTAGAGGTGTCAACACTGTATGTGTAGGGACTAGGACTAGCATGACTATCTAATTTATGAAAAAGAACATGAAATTACACTTGCAAATCATAATAAACTTGTTCATTGAAAAAAAAAACAAGAAAATATCCTTTTGGTGTAGGCTACAATATTTTACTCAAGAAAGTCCCCGACGTCATGTAATCTCGTTTCCACCTTCAAGTGAAACTATTCTTATGATTGCAAAAACAAACAAAGGCATGTAAAACATTCAAAATCTAATAGATGTGTCAGTTGACCCAATAGTATCAAGGCTTCTCCAATGACACCAACTCTAATCTTTCACCTACTCAATGGTCAAGTATTCAAGGGTTTCAAAAGTAGAACCTCACTCATGAACTATAGGATGCAAGTAAATGAATAAAAGCCACAACAAGCAATCTAGCATTTAATTAATTACATCTATCTACAATTTACAAAGAAAGGAAATTATACTTAGCTTAATCTAATGCTAAAGAAATAAATTGTAGCATTGGCCAAGTTGAGGGGCCCTCCCAGTTAGCTTCCTGTTGCAAGAGAATTGCAACACCAAAGATTGATTATTCTCACATAAATCTGCCTCCAAACATCAACTTGGTTGCTCTCTTATTAATGTAGAAAATTCAACATCCCCGAGGTGTAGGACAGTCGGTGACGGAGTGTGTTGTTAAGCCACTATGTGTTGTTAAAGTCATCGGTTTGAAACCTCCGGGGACAAAAAATCCAACCATGTTAAGGGTTGGTGTGGCTCAGGCCGGGTGCGATACCCGGGTGATTTTGACGGCTTAGATGCCCTTGAGTCGCGGTTTCTCAAGCCACAGGTTAATCGCGTAACCAACAGGTCCCACACAAATTAACAAACAAAAAAAAATTGTAGAAAATTCAACAATACAAGTTTTAAAGAACAAAGTAATGATCTGGCATATGCTCTCTCATTTCTTACAACGAGTGCATACTTATACACAAAACTCAATGAGAATGATAAGATCCAATCCCCCAAACCGAGAACTAACAATTCTAATTCAATCTGAGTTTTACAATTTGGGAAAATTCATCCACAACATAAAATATGGATAAACACATATTAGAGAACTTGTCTTATCTCTCTAACCATTTCGAATCATGGAAATCTTCCATGAAAGACACTAATTTGGACATTTATTCACAAAACCCATGTTTTTGTTTTTTGATATCTATCTTCATCTTCCCATAAATCACATTAGAGATGGATTGTCTAAAACTGATTGCTAATTTTGACCATAACTTGGACCAAGTCCTTGGAGACTCACACGCGCGACCTGGGCATGATCTGATGGGTAGATAACCATATAGAAACACCCAACTATGATATCTATGTGTCCATTTCTCCATTAGACACGTGGAAGTATGAGGAACAATGATGGTGTTGCAGGATCTGAACTTGGAGGAAAACTTAATTAGTAATGATTCTATCAATAATCTTCCTAAGCTACCCAAAAATGGAAATAGACATAATTAATGACAAATTTACCTTATTTTCTCAGAGTAACATATTCATCAAAACCCTTTCATAATTATGTTGATGTAAGAGAGAACTTAAACAAAAAGGAGGGATAAATCAATTAAAAGAAGGTTTTACCAGTGGTAAAAGACTGTCAATTTAGAGGCCCAACATCTCCCCCATGTCTGAGATTTTGTATGTCCTCGTGCAAAAAAGATACACATATAAATGTAGTTGATGTTCTGATACCAAAATATGTCAAAATCTGGGTAAAATATTTCTCAATACCTCCAGTTGTGTCATTTAGTGATTGATATATTAACATGGGAGCCTTTCCTCTTTTTCTTCAACATCCTCCCATGTATGACCAACATCTAGCTTTGCCTACATCACTTCATTGCATATTTGAATAACTTCTTATTCCTCTTTGGCTAATTTTTCAATATATGTCTGTAATTGTGCATTCCTTGCTTTTAAAATTATATTCCCATTCTTCAAATGTTTACCCAACAACTTGAGGTCACCAATCGTTTTCTTCAGCATCCTAATATTCTTACTCTTCTTCTGCATGTTTAAAATAGGTGTCCTTCTTGGAATGCTCGAATACATAGTTTACTTTGGGAGTTCATTATATCTTGCATTGTTTTCAAGATCACCCATCACAAGTGTCACAATATTTAATGTATTCTTCATACTTTCCCATTTCCAAATAGACAACTACTCTATCCATTTTCTTCATATAATGTTGAATAAAAATCTCAAAATATTTCTTATCACAAGTTACATCTCCAAGTTCCTTTCTTTCTTTCTTCTTATAAGTTGCATCTCTCTCCCCCATGCTAAAGATCTTGCACTGCTACATGTCCTCATGTAAACAAAGCAAAACTGATCTATTTATCAATGTTTGCAACTTGTCTTGGTGGAGATGGATGCAATCTAAATTGTGAATGAGGAATGAGGCATCTATAAGAAGGGAGTCATTTTGTTTCTGTATGATATATTTTTTTATAAACAAATGCAAATGATATTGGATAGCTAAACATATATATTGTTGTGTTAAAACTCTCTATAATCCAACCTCTATAAAATTGCGAATTTGGTGGGTTTGGTAGTGATCAATGGATGTCAATGGTGATTTATAAGATTGGATTGAGGCACAATATTATGAGTATGGGAATAAAAAATCGGATGGAGGGTGAATTGGACGGGGTTTGGAAGAAAATTGCAAATGAAGAACATAGTATGTAAAACAACATGGATTATAGGATTCATTGGAAAAAATCGAGGATCAACACATAACATATTTGAAAGTGAGTGGATGCTGCAGGGAATGATCTATTAATTATTCAACACATCCAAACTTATCTTGGCAATCTCATAATTCCATAATTGAGTGAAAAATGCTAGATCTGCCATTCATCATTGATATGTGCGCCAACCTTGTCAATGCTCTCACTATGCATACAAGACAACAATTCTACAGAGATAATCTGCCTTCTTCAAATATTGATAATCCCAAAACACAGAATACATAGTTAGCCACCATAAAATTGATTCATAATCATTCAACTACCTTCATTTTGTAGAGATTGAGCTCATCAGAGATTTAAAATTTTCAGCCAATATAAATACTCAAAAATCAAAGGGTGAAAGAAGAACAAAATATAAACAGTCTGTAATGAAGTTCCTCTGCCCATGAATTCTCTCTATCTCCAAAAGTTCTTTCAATAGCCTAATATTCAACCGACATTCCTCTGTCACACAAAGCAACTCAACGCAGATGCCCAGGCTACTTCTTCGTTGTATTGCAGGCTCTGGCATGTACATTTATGTTGGGATATCTATTTAAACAATCTTTTTGCTAGTAATGGGTGAGGATGAAGACAATTTAGGTGATATTAGTTGTGGAATGTGGTCTATAAGCATATGAAATTGGAAGGTGGTTTTTAGAAGGTTATGAAATATGGATATGGAAGAAAATATAGAAGATCATTTTGAATCCTGTTAGAGATTCAAAACGATCACGAGGGGATTATTATGGTAATGAGCATGCTATTATTGGCTGTGTATGCACACGATCTCAATGGTGGTGGAGGGTTCTTTTGTAATTATATGGAAGGGAGGCGAAAGGATAGGTGATAGGTCAGAATCGTATTGGTAGGGGATTATTACAAGGATAGGGTAGAAAAACATGTTACATATATTATAATCAATAGTTTGTAAGGTAATTTCCATATGACTTCCCATGTTTTAGATAACTTAGAAAAATTTAAAAATCGACTCCTTACCTCAGTTTACCTTTGTAGATTTTATGCAACCAAATGTTGGACTAGAACGATGTGTGCAAAGAGTAGTTTGAACATGGTTACAAATTTTTTTTGGTGCTGACTGTCACAAGTAGATGATGGCAATGAGAGTGGTCACAGGGTCACTTGGTTGTTACAAGACTACATTTAGATTTATAAAAATGGATGATGATGATGACACATAGAAATCTGAGACTGGTTATCTGCAAGACTTACTCCGTTAATTTCCCTAGTTGATATTAGATATAGGGAGAGAATCGAACCTTGAATATGATCATAAAAATATAGAAAGTGAAGCTCTAGAAACTCTATTTTGCCCCTGTTATTCAAACTGATCAGTGAGGTAAATTATGTAGATGACCATCAGACCTGTTCTTTATTTCTACCTTCATACTGCACATGAATGAAGTAGTTAACTGTAAATATTTTCATTGTGTACAATATGAAATGGAAAAGATTGATGAAACAAAATGAAGCTACTGCTAAAGATACTTGTGTTGGTGTTGAAGGATAACTGTGGCAGAAATGTAGATGAATTGTAGATAAGGCTAATGTCTACATGCTGTTGTTTTAGAACTTTCAGGAAAACTGATTGCTTCAACTATTGTTGATATCATGGAAGTAAATAGTCTTCAACCATATCCCATATTCGTACAACTCAATCTATGTGAATGAAATTACTTGGAGTCAAACATAGAAATATATCATTGGATTATCAGTCAATAATGCAAACTGTTAACCAATGCGAGATGAATCACCATTAATGTCAATGGGCATCAAGGTACAAAAGTACATTCTAGCTGGTGTGAATGGATGTGTTGGAGTCGAACACCTATAGAATCCATTAGTCAAGGGACATTAATGTATTATCTTGCCGATATTGAGAGAACCTCCCATTAAGGCATGTAGGCCTCAAGGTACTTATAAACATCCCTAATCTTGATCCCAAATGATGTGCTGGAGTCGATGGGATGAGACTTGTCGGAAGGTGGGCCTTAAGGAATCCCATATCATCTGACATGAGAATACATCATAATTGATTTGAAGAACCATAAAACTTGAATCAACATTAAATCATATAACTTTATTGAGAGTTTTTCCTGCCAGTTGCTTGGTTTTGAAGAAAAACTCATGTCCAATTGTGCCAACAGACTGGTTTTCACAACTAGACTTATTTTTCTGTTTACTATTTTATTCATTTATTTACACTATCCTACTTTACTTGAAAAATAAATCATTTTCTCAAGTGTAGGAGTATTTCCAATGCATCCGTTTACACAACATGATCTCTATTAAACTCATATCCAAATTTGAAAAGTATACCTTGATGAGTACCAGGATATGAGAGGCCAATTTCTTTAGTAAAGATGATTTCAAAGCAGTGTTGGAGAATGGAGGAATGTCGTGGCCTAATGATTGTTTGGAACCAAGTCTCAATGTAGTCTTTGTTTCCCTGGTCCTCTTCGATTTTCATGCCATGAAGTTCTTTGGAAGGTTGGTCATCACACTCTAGAACATACAAGGGATATGGTGATAGGCATGCCGAAAATTGTTCAATCTCTGGCTCTAAGTGTTTCCCTTCATCAATTGTGGTCCATGGTTCTTAGATATCTTCCAGATGTTGATAAGGATAAATAGAAGAGACTTATAAGTTCTCCTCTTGTAGTGCATGGATCCCTTGTTCCTCTACTGTTTTTTGGATTGCAGATTCATCCTTAGTGACAATTTTGTATTGTGGACAAGGATTTGAGACAATCCTTGTAATAACATTACCTCCTTTTCTCAACAAGTTCCAAAACATATTTAGTTCTTATGGCTAATCTGGAGCTCCTACTCATAAATGGATTAGTATATGAGGGATATTACAACTCCAAAATAAAAATTTAAAAGAATAAATAAATTTGGCCAAAAGAAACAATTTCAAAACAAAACTCATCATGTACTCAGACGCTCTCATGCTACTAAGATCCTGTTGCCACCAAGTTATCTATTGACATGAGTTAGCTTTTTTCTTTCGATGAATCAAACCAAAATAAAACACACTTGCATAAAAACCCACTTTCATAAAAGGAAAAAATGAGGCTTTGAAGAAACTCACCAAAGTGAATGCGTCTAGCTAGAACCCTCCTCATAAGTTATGGAGTAAGGGCACCTTTGCGTCTTACTACTTCTCCTTCCCCAAGTTGCAACTGCAAATAAAAAACAAAAAAATGAGAAAATAACCTAACCTTGCTCTAATCCCTTGCAGCACCTCCCCAACAACGATGCCAAAAATGTCGAGCAAATTGGTTAACTTAATTTCTAATCATTAAATCATCAATTTGGGGGTGTAAGCTTAGAGGTGCCAACACTGTATGTGCAGGGACTAGGACTAGCATGCCTATCTAATCTATGAAAAAGAACATGAAATTACACTTGCAAATCATAAGAAACTTGTACACTGGGCAACAAAACAAGAAAATATCATTATGGTGTACGTTCCAATGCCAAATAACTAAATTGCAACATTGGCCAAGTTGAGGAGCCCTCCCAGCTAACTTTCTGCTGCAAGAGAATTACATGATAGTTGAAAATATTTCATTAAATAATGTGAGATGAAGATGAACCTTTTAAAATATTCATTTTCCATCAAAAACAAAATCCCACCATCTGACCATCTTTAATGACCTAACCACCTCCCTCAATTCACTTTTTCCTTTCCCATTGATAGTTATTTCCATCGATATATAGTGTTATAAAAAAAAGCTTCTCTGTTATATGCATATCGATAAAGACAACAAACAACAAAGGTGAAGTCGTAGTGAATTGGACAATAATGTCGCTCAGTTACCGGTTATGCAAATGACAAAAAACTAAAACCCTAGGAGTAAAGCATATTTTCGGAATCTGTTGTGTTGTCTGTATTTCAGTGGAGTGAAGGTTATGGAACCGCCATGCATCCACTTCATCACTATGAAGACTGATGAGTAAAAGTCCTCACAAACGAATCAGAAGAATAAAAATCGTAACCCACATTTTGATTAAACAAAACCATACTCTTTTGTGCGAAGAGTTATAACATCTCCGTTGTCGTCTAGTCCGGTTAGGATACCTGGTTTTCACCCAGGCGACCCGGGTTCAAATCCCGGCAACGGAAGGTTAAAATCTGTTATCACTTTGATTGTTATGAAAACAAACAGCAGCCATAACAACGTCTCCATTTTGTTGTATTTGGATTTATTTATTTCCTATGTTTATGTTTAGCATAATTCACGGGTTGAGGTTGTCTCATTTACATGATACAGAAAGTAGTCGTAACTGTCAGAAACAAACAGCCCCACAACCCCTGCAATTGGACTGGAATTTGAAAGCTATATTCAGAATTATACTAACTAGGGTGATGATATCTGTATACTTTTAATTTATAACACATAAAATTGTGGTCAGCGCTGGAATAGCTCAGTTGGTTAGAGCGTGTGGCTGTTAACCACAAGGTCGGAGGTTCAAGCCCTCCTTCTAGCGTTTAGTGTTGGATTCTTCAGCATGCTCATACAGTACTGAGAATTCTGTTTTAGTGTAAGTTTGCTCATCAATCTAATGAAGTGCTCCTTACTAGGATCTGAACAATGCTCATCAATCTGTGCATCATACAGTACTAAGTATTCTGTTCTAATGAAGTGCTCCTTACTAGGATCTGAAGAATGCTCATCAATCTGTGCATCATACAGTACTAAGTATTCTGTTTTATTGTAAGCTTGCTCATCAATCTAATGAAGTGCTCCTTACTAGGATCTGAACCTCCTTACTAGGATCTGAAGAATGCTCATCAATCTGTGCATCATACAGTACTAAGTATTCTGTTTTATTGTAAGCTTGCTCATCAATCTAATGAAGTCCTCCTTACTAGGATCTATAAATTTATGGTTGTTTCAGTAAAAAAATCTTCATATATTTATAAGTAGCTAGTATATATTTTATGGTTTTCATCTTAGCTTTTGGTGCAAAAGTTTCATCATAATAATTGATTTTTTTTTTCATAGCTTTTGGATAATAACATGTTATGCATTTGTCAATAGTATCATCCAGTTTGTACTTTGTTTTGAAGATCCATATACAACCAATTGTTTTCTTATCTAATTTCAACCAAGATTTAAGTTTCAAGTTTTGTTTCTCATGTTTGAATTAATTAATTTTACCTGGCCATCACCTCATTATTAGATATATGGTTCATGTATGGTAAGAACCTCAGTGATTAGTGCACAACTAACTAGAGGTGAATTCAAATAGTTGCTTCTTTAGAGCTCTACTTTACGCTTCTATACACTTTTTTTTCTATCTTATAGTTTTTTTTTTCATCAAAAGTTCTATGTTTTGCATTATACTCTTCAAGTGTCTTCACCAACCATTTGGGTGTCCTATGCATTATAATTGATTCTTTAATCCTCGACTCAAAATTTTGCAAATCATAGATTTTCAAGAGTATCAACAACAATGATATCTTGTGCACCAATGGATTTCTTAGAGTCTAATTAGATAATACACTACACTTGTTTATGAGTTTCTAATCCTCTAAGTCCCATAATCAATATGTATTCGATTATTCCTTATATCCAAGAGAAATATACTTCCATCTTCTATCCAATAGTTTTGTGTTGTGCTCCTCATTTAAAATATGTGCATAGATGTTAATGTTTCCAAGCAACATAAACTATTGATAGTAATTTTTCATCAACTCCACACTCCCTTTGGTGTATCTTTAGTTGGACTTCTATTGATAAGGTAAATAACACAATTACAAAGGTAAACCCAAATTTTCTAATCCACATTTTCTAACATCAACATACAATGCACTTTGAATGACATGATTTTTGCACTTTGTCACTCCATTTCAATCCAATATACAAAAAGTTGTGAACTATATCTTTATACTATACACTTTATAAAACAAATCAGATTCATTGAATCATGCACTTTATAAAAACAAATCAAATTCATTGAATCTGTATTCCCTACGATTATTAGATCTCAATGTCTTTGGAAGTTTGTTACTCTTTCTTTAGTAATAATATTGCATTCATTGTATATTTTAAAAGCTTCATATTTTTTCTCCATTAAGTAAATCCATGCCTTTGTGTGTAATCATCTATAAAGGTCATATTATACAAACTCCCTTCAACATAGATAGTAATATTGATTTGAGTATTGCAATGATCATACATAATAGAGCTAATGATATATTATGCATCTTCATCATGTGCTTCAAACTTTATCAATTCGGTAGCATCAATAAGAGCAACTTCCTTAACCTCCACAATTTTCAACAGTTTTTACTTCATTCAAACCTTTTGAATTTGGAATTTCCAAATGGAGTAGTTTTTACCATCCAACTTGATGTCAAGAATAAGAATTCTTGAAAATTTCAACACCATTCTCCCCCTTTGAAACAATATTTGCACAATAATACAAATTCCTCTCAAAATTAGTCAACAATTTGAATCATAATATATGCCAAGAATAGTACAACTTGGTCCCAGATCCGTATTAAAAAGACTTGGTAAGTATCAAGTACAACTGCCCTTTGAAACAATATTTACACAATAATAATAAATCCTCTCAAAATTAGTCAAACAATATGAATCATAATATGTTCCAAGACTAGAACAACTTGGTGTCATATTTGTATTAAAAAGACTTGGTAAGTGTCAAGTACAACTACTTTATAATCAAACACAAATTTGCTACTATATTGGAAAGAGAGGGAAGCTCTCTATGCGGATGCACACAAAATTTGAGTGTACAACTTCACTCATTTCTTTAGCAAAGGTTTTTCATGCAACACATGCTCTAATAACAACTTTGAATTTTCTATTTGCTTTGATACAATGTCAGTGTGCCAAAGACGACACAACAATCTTAATTTTTGAGGATTTAAAAGATGTAGATTGCCTTAATGTGCATTATTAAATATGAACGATGTCATTAAGAATGTAAGCATGATCATTACAACTATGCCAATATGCTTGTCATATTCCAATGAAAATGATTTCAAATGAACTTAAAAGTATAGCAGTTATAAAACTGTACCTTTTAATACAATAAATAACTTACAAGAACATGTGTAGTAAATCCAACTTCTGTTAACTAAAAAATTTCAACATCTATAGTAGAGTTACATCTAGTACAACAATTTCTCTTGGGCATTAATCTCAACCACATAACTTACATTCATTCCAGCTTTGATAGCAATCTCTTCCAACTTAAGGCTTACTCAACATTATAGATTTCCTTTAGCAAGTAGATTGTTGATACCTTGATATGATAGCCTTCATAAACTAGGCACTCAATCTCAACCAATTAAGCATACAAATCAACCTCATCACCTCATTATCATACAACACATGTATGGATATATAAGCATTACAATGGTCAAGTTTCACTATATTAACCATAATTACCTGAATGGTTTCTTAATTAAGAGATTACAAGATTGAAAGTGATGGGGCTTTCTCCTAAATCTTTAGATATTGACTTTGACTTGAACAATGAGATTATATATGTACAAGTCATAAGAGTTCCAATGAAAGAATCTTAGTTAGCAACACTTTCTCATTGCACTGCCAACTTGATGTTGTGGTGAGGTTTGTTGCATTGTGTTCCTTATATGTTATTGTGCGATGTAAGACCCCTTGATGCCAACACTTTTATCAATCTCTACACACTCAATATATCCATGCACAATTTTTCATTAACACCCTCTCTCTCTCTCTCTCTCTCTCTCTCTCTCTCTCTCTCTATATATATATATATATATGCACCTACTTTGACTATTACCATCTCCTAATAAATACCGAAGTTGATCTATAATATAGAACATAGTAAAAATAACATATCCATGATAACAACTACAATGCCTTTATCTCACATACACATTCATTTATTATGATAAGATAGATAATGAAGCTATTATGAAAAACAAAAACAAAAAATAAAAATATATAATAACAACCATAATTGGTGCAAGTTTGTGGGTAGAATATCAATTTTCAGATTTTCATTAAAAAACAAGTCAATAAATCTTTATAACAATTATATAAATAAAAATGAAACTTGATGTTAATTAATAACAATTTATCTAGTAACTATATACTAACGGCCTATAACACCAACCCAATTACATTTGAAGGGAGGTGTATAAATAATACATGTCGAGGGAATACAAAGCGCCAGTGGCATTTCACTTAATGTATGTTCATATTTAATCAAAACACTATTGTACATGTGTTGGGAGGATTAAGAGATAAAGAAAGAAGATGAAACAATCTATTATGACAATATATCTTCCCTTATAACAATGTAATGAGTTTTCCATCCATATCACTCTAGTGTGCACATCTCAACATCAAATATGACTTTAAACTTTAGGTTGCAATTGTGATTGGTTTCTGACCATTGCTCCTATGTTTAGAACTCATGTTCCTTTTTTATGTGTGTTTGCATTTGTAAACTTTTGACATGCTTGCACCTTCTCGTCTCATCATAATCCCATATTTAGACAACTTAGTCACTCAGGCTCAAGCCTTAGTCACTTAGTTAATTTATTACTCTTTTTATGGATCAAGCCTTCATTCTTAGGAGTGGTTTGTCCCCAACAACTATACTACTAGTTGAGAAAACTTTATTGGAATATACTCTAAGGTGTATTACTTGTCATTCTTGGGAAAAAATCCTTTTACGAAGATCTTATAATGTTTGAAGGTTTTTGGTCTGGTAGCTTAGCTTTTTTATATTTATGCTAGCTTCTACAACTATAGCTTTTTTATATTTATGCTAGCTTCTACAACCAACTCTTTCAGGTAGCATAACAAATTCTTCTTTGTCATTATCTAGCATTAATGATTCATAGATATTTAGGCAACCTACATTGAAGACTAGATGAATGCCCATGCACATTGGTAGGTCCAACTTAAATGCATTATCTCCAATTTTCTTGATAATAGTGTAAGGGCCATACCTGAGTTGCTTGATCTTCCTACCTTTCTCTTGGAAGTTCTTGTTCTAAATTTATACCTAGACTTTGTCTTTTGCACAAAACTGATGATCTGTGTATTGTTGACTATGTTGGGCCTTGTGCTTTTGTTGACTCTTGTGCAAAGTGTCTTAAAATTGATCATAAGTCTTTCAAATGTGGTTTATAAATCTTATTGTTTGCCCGCGTGTGATAGTTTCCATCCATATCATTGTCTAAAGGATAGGGTCCAAAATGGTTAATGGACCCTTCAACAAAAATCTAAGACATGCTTCAAAAGATGGTGTTTAATGTCACACTATGTAGTGCATGATTGTAATTGTGCTCCACATATGGGATGTTGGCATCTCATTTCTTTGGATGTTTATGATTAGATATGTGAAACAATTGAACCATGGTATAATTTGCTATCTAAGTTTGACCATTTTCCTAAGGATGGAAGGTGATAGTCTTCTTTAACTTCTTATCCAAAATAGCTAAAAAAAAAATCTACTATCATGATAAAAATGATTGATGATGATAAGCCAAAATGCACCAATATTTAAAAAATTACAAGTATACATGGAAGATTTTTTCTTATAAAATATAATCCCAATATGTTGTGTTGTATGTAATGAAACAAGGTTGCTCCCTCAAAGAGGCTTCACATTCATTCTTCTCTCTCACTCTCAAGGCACTAGGTTACTTCTCTTTCTTTTTTTTAATGCTATTTGAGTGTTTGGTGCATAACGTTATGAGTTGAACTTTAGTGCATTCATTGTGGGGTTATAATCAAAGACACCCACATATTAGGGTGGAGGTCTACCCTATATTTAACATTGTTACAAACAAGTCATTCACAACACCATCGATCAATATCCATTTGAGGTATGTTTGGGTTTTCTACCTTAGTGTCCTTTTTATTTGTCATGCTTTGTACTTTCTAAAACTCCATCTACAAATTATGATAATGAACAACAAAAAGTTGTTAATTTTATATGTATGATTCAACAAATCCATAAGTAGGTTGAAGAATGACCACATCGAGCACAACACCTGTAACACCGTTGTTTTTCCCAGCTTGTAATTAATCATAGAATAGGATTACCATGCTAAGGCATGTGGACGATGTAAATGTATTATTGTTAAATTGCCCATAACTGACTATTAGGGGGTGAAGCCTTGAAGTACGAGCCATGATATCTCTGGAGGAAAGAATCAGTTAATGAAGGAAAGGACTGGTGGTTGAATAATCAACCACCCCCATGAATGGAAACATGGGATGTCAGTTCGAAGTACCACAGAGACCTGCAGACCTGAGCTTCCTTCTGACAGAAGGAAGGTAGGATACATGCAGAGAGGAGACATGAGAGGAGAGCGAAAGCTCAGAAGGAGATGCAAGAACCAAAAGGGAGTGTAGAGACCACGACCCAAAGGACCCGAATGCGAGCTTGATGCTGATGAAGCATTTGATAAACCTCGCAAGGATATTGCGATAGAGAGAAGGTCTCTGAGAGATAGCATAGTTCCCTAGTGATATCATGGCTTGGCACAAGGGTGGCCAGAGTGCTAAGGATGAATGCCTCTGAGCCTATGGTTGGGTGGAAAGGCACACACCCATAGTTAGTGAGTTGGTTGTAACCGGTAATAGATAAGTATTCTCATACCCTGTGTAATCAAGTTGTAATTGTGTAATAAAGTTGGATATCCTGTGAATGTTTCAAGGATGTGTATGTTTGCTTAATGGTTATACTGTGTCCCATATTTCCATTTAATTGTGAATTCAAGCAAGGAAGGAGTCTGTTAAGCTCAGGAGAGGTAGTGCAGGTTTGTACAGAGTCTCTGCGAGGTGGGCAGAGGCTGAGAACTTCTTAAATTCTAAATTGATGAAGGAGCGCAAGCGGTGCATAGAAGGTCCTTCTAAGTGTTAAGTTCAAGGGAAAGAGTGAAAAACTATTAAGTCTTTCAGAGCTAACAAAGCTCAGGAAGAATAGCGAGATTGAAGTATTGAAAGGGAAGGTTTTCCTTTGTTTGGAAGATGAACAGACGAGATCCGTTCGGGAAGAGTCAAGGTCTATCGTGACCGTTGGATATGAGAAAGAGCATGGGAGTTAAACCCCTGAGTCCTTCAGACTTCGCAAGTTCAGCGAAATGATCGAGTCTGTCGTGAGGGAGGTAAACTCCCTGAAGTCCCAAAGTCCCTAAGTTAATCTAGGTCATAGATATAAGGATGGTTGGGAGCCATCTCGACCATCAGATCATGAGGTAGTCAACCCGACGTTGACCGCTTCAGAAGACTAGAGGCTTAGTAATGTCAAAACCCCCAAAGAACAAAGTAGCGAAGTAATGTGGATCATGGATCTATGGATCCTTTGGGATCCCTCTCGACCGTTCGATCGAGGAAAAGTGTGCATCATGTTGAGAGCACGTGGGGATTCATGTGTCAAGTTACAGTGTTTCCAAGTGTTGTGCAACAGTGTAACCCTCAGAGGAGGTTATGAGCCGTCGATCTGGGGTCTATATGGATAGATCAGGACCGTCAAATCTAAGCGGTGGTCAGCCTGATGCTGACCAAATCCGAGAGATTTTAGTCAAGGAGTGATTTAAACTCCCGAAGCATGAAGTCTCGAAGTAAAACATAACCATTGATGTTCTGTGGATGCGTGGCATAAGATCGCGCAGTGCAGAGGTTTAGCACTCTGGAGGTTTTGTGAAGAGTTATTTCAAATTTCACTGAAGCTCGGAGGCCCGAAGTCATCATGGGCCATTGATATCGAAAGAGAGTAGGGACTATTGATCCCTTCGTGTCAGTTCAAAACCTCGTTACTTTGGAGTTCGGAGGAATTGACACGTGGTGGATTGAAAATGCCTAAAGCCCGAAGTTCCAGAGTGTCGAAATAGGCTCTTGTGGCCTTGGTGTCCGGTCATATCCCGTGGATGTGTTTGATGATCTCCGAAGAAAAAGGGGCTAGGCCCTGAGTTCAAATTTGGAGGCCAAGGTTTCGAGCGTCGAATTCCCCCGCTAGTCGGTGTATTAGCCGAGGGTTAATCTCAGTCGATGTATTGGTTGGAAAATGGATCTTCGCCATAGGTTTAGGAGCACTGGAAGCTCTGGGATATCGAAGAACTCAGGATGGAATGTTTTGAGTTGGATCTATGTGGAAGCCACATGGCCCTGACCAATGAACACCCGAGGAACCTGGGAAGGGTACATCTTCCAGTCTAAGCTCAGTTTTGAGCATGGAGACTAAAATTTTGATGCCCCATTCCTTAAATTTCTTTTTAAGGGGTTGGGTGTGTTACAACACCATTATAAAGAGAGCCATGATCAACATATAATAACCCACCACCTATTCAATGTTGGTGGCATGGTGTGGTTGTATCTAAGAAAATATAGGATTAGGGTGGAGACCAAACATTAATCCAATACAAATATGGGCCATTTAAAATTGTATAGTAGATGCGAGACAATTCTTTCAATCTTGATTTAGTTGTTGACATGTGCATTTACTATGTAATTATTATGCAAATAAGTTGATATGCTTTGAGCCTTAACTACTTGATGATGATCTAAAAGATCCATTACATCTATTAATAGTAGACTTTGTGCTAAACCAATAAGTCAAGGCTTTTGAAGATACCATCTTGTAGAGAAAATTTCATGATATCCAAAGAGGATTAAAATGATTCTTATAGATTGGATAAAAGAGGATTATAACAATTCTTATATATTGGATCAAAAGGGAAGCCACCAAATAAAGTAAATGGACTACAATTGAGTAAATATAGGGGTTTCCAAACCACCTATAGAGCCTTTGAAGATTTGGTGGGCCTAAAATCCTCCTAAAGAGGGAGGATATATCTATAAAGGTTAAGTTATAATAAAGAAAATTAAACTAAATTTGGAACTACAACAAAGAAGATTCTCATGAATTCAAAAATTAAACTTGAGGAGATAAAGAAGATTTTCATGAATCCAAAAATTAAACTTGAGGAGATAAAGAAGATTCTCATGAATCCAAAAATTAAACTTGAGGAGATAAGAGGAGTTTTTGAACTTCCAAATCTAAATAGTTCAGAAATTGAATCTTAGAAGGTAGGAGGAATTTCCACATGCCCAAATCCAAGTAGACTAGATGCCAAACTTAAACTTAAACAACAAGAGGAGTTTTCCAACCCTTGTCCTAATCCCACTTAATCTTAATCTTTTGAACTTGTCTTGAAGATGGCAACAACACATGCCAAGTGCAATGAATTTGACCATCATGGCAAGAAACCCACTTGACCTTCCTGAAGTCAGGTTTCAAAACTCAAAAAACAACAAGATACCCTATCCCACAGATATGACAACAAGGTGTGCTTAATCTTGGGAAGAGAAAGTGGCACCACTATGTCAACATACAACTACTAAGCTACTAACAAGGTATTGGAAAGATTTAGTTGGGTGAGTAAAAGATAGCTTAATGGATTCTTCGTTGAAGCAAAAAATTGAAGCTTAAAAGAAGACGGATCTTGAACAAAGAGAACTTCATTTAGTGATTTCAATTAGTTTTCACGAAGGTAAATGTGATTAGAGAGTAAAAGAATATTATCTTAAAGATATAAGAGCTTGTATAAGTCATAGGTGGACATAGAAGTAGCTCTAGAGGCACAAGATGGTGTTGGAAGGCCAAGATTAAGCACAAAGTAATTTGGAATGAGACATTGGATTTTCTCTAGAATGAATTTGTTGATGTTGGCCAAAATACGTTCTCTTTTTAAGCTCAACTAAAAAATAATGAATTTAGTTATAAAGGAAAAATTAAAAAACACCCAACCCCATTTTTTTTTCACAAGAAAAAAATAGTTTCACTGTTATTCTATTAGAATCAAATGAAACTTTCCGCTACAACTGTATCTAGTGGGCCTCGATAAAAAAAGATTTGAAGTCATTCCTTATGTTAGCGATATTTCTTGTAAGGGGGTTAGAATGCAAAGAAACCCACTTGTTCTAAGTTCGGGATGCAAATGCGTCCATGTTTAAATTGAAACCAAATCTGAACGGCAAGAATTCGCGCGCCCGGATCAACGACACACATAGGATTCCATAGCCCCCCCGCCTTTCTACCTTTAAGCGGAAGGGGGGGGTCC
>SNQJ01S0022806.1:8092-40735 GCA_010110895.2 Picea sitchensis
CTACCTTCTGCTTGATCCAACGATCAAGCTCTTTTCCTGCGATCTACGATGTAGATATTTTCAGGACATCAGAGTTTTGGGCATCAGGATTTCGTGCACCAGCACATCTCGATTTTCCCGATAGTCGAATCCCCGAAAGTTTTCCAGGATAACTCTCCTACACCTGCTCCAGATCTGATGATCATGAGGGATCTCCTTTCCTCCCCAACAGATCCTACGGCTCCAACACTTCTGGTGTTGAGCTCTCTTTCTCCCTGTGGCCATATACCACACCAGTTGCGGTTTTACTATATCTCGACACCTCTTGAGATTTGTAACATGGACAAGCAACCCCTTGCCACTTAGGAACATTCTAGGGTCCAAAAATTAGTTCTTCCCCACACAAATTCCACCTGAAACCTTAGGTCTAATGACCATTTATCTGGCCCATCCAGGCTCAGCATTGAAACCTTAGGTCAGAACTTGAATTTTGTCTACTTCGACCACAATTCTTTCTGAAACTCTTGCTTCAACTTCCACTAACATGGCCCATCCAGGCTCAGTGTTGTAACCATAGCTCTGATACCATATTGTAACATCCCCGGCCACCAACAGGCCGGGAAATGCTACCAAACACAACCTTAACTTAGCCTTTTGAGCTCTGATACCATATTGTAACATCCCTAGACATCAACCCACTTGTCGGGCAATGCTACTATGTGGAACATTCTCATACTTATATATATAACATGCATATTAAATCTAATTAACAGATTGTTCTAAACAATACATAGTAAGCTCATGATTATTGCTAATATACAATATCAAGGACATTAAAAATAATTAATATGCGCAGCAGAATACATGATGACATATAAGCATCATAAGCATGAAAAACATAATATTAAGCATAAACTGATTCTTATCTTTGAAAATGTAGTAATTCCACCAACTACGTGCAGACCTTCCATGAACCTCCCAGCCTTAGACCGCACTGCTCATCACTCTCAGCAGTAGGTCACCCCCGAGCTGGGACTAAGCTCCATTGGGTAGGGAATCCTAGGCTAGGAAAGGTCAACGAAAGACACACAGTTACAGAGGAAGGATTCTCTCCCGGGAGTCACTTACGCCCACTGCTCACAGACCCTCATTCCCCACATGCATGTCCCACCCTAGGAGTATACACCTCCACAGTCACACGGGCAGTCCTTCGGCTACTAAACCTCCCTTGTCTTAGGCTTCAACAACAGACCGGGCCGGAAGTCTCTGATATCTATGACAGCTATAGGACCCCTTCCAGGAGTTATCACTTCCTCAACGCACTCTCTCACCTGGAGAGAGTTGCTCACATGCTTGGCAACCTGTTCTTTTGACCAATTCTAGCACAATGAGGACACAACAACAAGGCTAAAAAACACACAATCAATGGCAGCAACCTCACACAGTCAGGAACTGCACGGCCACAACAACCCACTGGGATAACACAACACGACTCAATAAATTTTGGGTTTATCAACCTTGCAACACAGGATGGTTTCATGGTTTTGGTTTCAGAGATGTGTGAGGGTGTACATAGATCCCACGTAAAGACTTAATGGTTTAGGTAAGAATTCTCCAGAACAAACACTGAAACAGAGGTCGATCATTGACACCCATGAGGTCAGACGAAGGATGGAAAATGGGAGGTTGAACCCCCAACACAACTCCCTTATCTGGTTTTAATTGCATGCGCACATGTCGACACCTATCTCCCTGGGGATACATGCTCCCCATTTTGCACATGTTCCCCCAACCAGGAACTTAGGATAAAACATAAACATTTACACAACTTTGGAATAATATTTAATTATTATCCCCAAGGTCTTAAGCTCTTAAGCTTAGCCCTTCCCCCAACCTTTCATCCCCCTCTCCCTTACCTAGACTTTGCAGAATCTTATTCCCCCATCACTCATTCATCGTGGTTGGTCCACACGCAGAGATGTTTTTATATTAATAAGGTGCATCATTACATGTACAAAAACCAGGCTCTTGGCCTTCAACACTTAGGCTCTTTGGCCTAATAAACACATAATCCCACCAGCTTATATAAACATGGCTCGTCAGCCTATAAAAATTAATTACAATTCATAATGCAATTGGGGCACGTCCTTGGGGTATTACACTACTAGTGGAGCTACTTGCCTCACCACTAGTGGAGAAACCTACTCCCTTTGTGCTATTGGCAGGGCCACCTGCTCCCTCTATACTATTGGTTGGGACACCTGCCTCATCACTGGTGGAGCCACCTACTCCCTCTGTTCTATTGGTGGGGCCACCTGTCTCACCACTGGTGGAGCCACCTGCTCCCTTTGTGCTACTAGTAGGGCCAACTGCCTCACCACTGGTGGAGCCACCTTCTCCTCCTCATATGTCTCTTTTCTCTTGTTGGCCACAACATACATATCTTTTCCCCTTGGCCTATATAGGTTTCCCTCCCTAACTCCAAGAATCACCGTTGATTTAAAGCTATATCATTTGGGCACAAAAAACACCTATCCCTTTCGAAACAATATGTGGTAGCCCTTTCTCTCAATCTATGAGACTGAGAGACACTCCTCCTAAGTTTTGGCACCCATAACACATTCGACACCCTCAACACATCTCCTGACTTCAATCAGAGCGATATTGTACCGGATCCTTGTACTGCATGTTTGGCTCACATGCCAAGCTCCACACACAAGTTTGAGCCAAGCTCTGTGAAAGTTTCAAATAACTCTCTAGCACATGTCATGTGGCAATATTTTCTGCTATCCACCAACCAAGTCCCCTACTGGAAATTATACCTAAAAGGGAGGAGACCAATAAGATATCCCTATGTAACCTGCCTGCAACCTCATGAACCTCTGCTGCTGATGCCTGCTATATTCTTCCCCTTCCCCTCTGGTGTGATAAATGTGAAGCATAGTTCCCAAATTCATGACACTCAAAAAATGTGATCTTATTAAGTTCCTTCCTCTATCTCAGATTTGGAGATGCTTCTCTCGAGAGAGAATCCTTTCTCCCTAGTGAACGTCTCTTGCTTGGATAACTTATTCTTCCCTTCCTAGTGCGGGTTGCAAGGGCGTGGTTCTCATCACTGCTACTCTTCACCATGCTATCCATATCATCCCTGGACACCAACTGAGTCTCCTCCTGAATAAAATCAGTCCATAGTCTATCAAAGTTCGGTAACTTGTCTCGTACACAAATCCCATGTAAAAATGGTTCCCAATACCTGGGAAGACCTCTCAACACTACATCCACCAACTAAACATACTCTACCTTATCAGCGATGGCCATGAGCTGATCTCGAATTTGTGTAATCTTCATAACATAGTTCAAATCATGTCCTCACCGAAAATACTGACAACTTTAAGTTGATGCTTCAAATGCAACTTCCTACCTGAATTTCCATTCTGGTATAGACCTACTATAGAATCATACATATCCTTGGAATATTTCTTCTCAGTAATGTGAGGAATCAAGTGATCCTTCATGGATTTAGCAGCACTCGCTTGGCCTTCACTTCCCTATTCTTGTGTAATACCAAATCTACTAGATCAGTCGGGATAGGAACCACATCCTCAACATACTCTTTGAGTTCACTCTCCTCCAACAAGAGAAGAACCCTAGCCTTCCAAGCTCATAAGTTTGTTTCCCCTTCCAACCTATCCTCGATATTCAATGTGTTCACCATATTTACCTGCCGATAATAAAACAAGAAATATGCAACCAACTGTATCAACTATGTGTCTCAATCATGATCCCCTTCTCTTCAAATCATAAGCTCTGATACCATGTCAATTTTCACATGAAACTCTATGTGACTAATTTTTAGATCTGAAAATTACTTCCTAGTGATCTGACAATAAAACTCTAGTTGTTATCATTGAACAAGTTTTCACTGGAAATTATTGACTAAAATTATATGCGGCGGAAACACAAAAGATCAAAGATGAATCATCAACACATATGAGACACAAATTTCAGTTTGGTAACCTTGTTAACTTCATAAATTTTGAAGGAAAAAACATCCCTCCCAACCAATGCAATATCACCAAATATGAGGACAACATTGTCCTCTCAACCAATACAAATGTCACCAAAATTTGAGGAAAACCTTGTCCTCCAATAACCATACAAACAAGAAAAACCAAACCTCGACAAATATCCTGGAAATATATTCTACCCACAAATCTATTGCAAGCCACCTGTATGACCTGCCAACATCCCTATCAACCTTGTATGGACTTGCACCTGCCTAGGAAGCTCTATACAGATGTACGTGATTGTTCCCACTTGACCCGGATTTATGAGTGGAATGAAATGAAACCATAGATTTATAATATTAACACAAAGACACAGTGAACAATAACAAATATATGGTAAAACTTGACTTCTATTAAATAAGAAATATGTTGAAAACTGTAAAATACGGATTGAAAACAAGCTTGCTAGAATGGTGGCAACTTATCTCTGAGAAGAGATGTGATGACTACGCTCATTCGCAAGACGAGTACAATGAGGATCTGAAGGAACTTTTACAATAAACATGAATTCCAAAACCTTATACATCCAAAAACCTAACCCTAGGAGATGAAGCGCCAAAAGTCATGTGGGCCCCGTTGGGGTAAGTTAGTACATCAACTTCCCAAGGTCGTAAATTTTGCATATGATATTTGTTTAGGGTGAAATATAGCTCGTTGGAAAGGTCTTGATGAGAAGATTCATTTAGGGGGCTCAATTAGATCCTTCAATTGTTATTGAGGTGCTTGATCGTGAAAAAATGTCGTTTAGGCCCATAAAATGGCCCCATAAGTTTGGGACCCGAAAAACTACTAAAAATAGTAAGTTGCCAAAAAACTATTTTGACCCAGCTGGAAAAGGTGGGTGGCCACCGATATCCTCCTGGATCAATCCTCCCCCCTTAGTAAGAAATGGTCTCCATTGCATTGATTTCCCCCACCAGATGAGGAAAGTTTTGTTGAATTTCGACTCAGGTGAGCCACTTGCCTTGGTGTAGGAGTTGCCCTGCTCTGACAACCCGATAAAGTTGGATCCTCTGCTGGAGAGTTCCATTGACCTGTGTGTCCATGATCTGATCAATGGATGCATGTTCCATGCAGTCAGGGTTGATCTTTTTGGGTGTCAATTGTTCTGCTATCTCCGAGGTCTCCAATAATGGTGGAAAATAAGGTCGAAGGAGGTCCACATTGAACATTGGGTGCAAGCCAAGGAAGTGGGGAAGGTTGAGCTCAAAATCATTGTCACCCACAACCTTGGTTATGGTGTAAGGGATATAAAGGAGTGGAAGAAGCTTCTAATGAGGCCCTGTAAGGCGTTCTTTCTGCAAGTGCAACCAAACTTTTTCTCCCACCTGAAACTGGTGTGGCACCCGATGTTGATCATGGCACTGCTTGTATTTTGAATTGGACTTCTGTAAAATATCATGAACCTGTTGGTGGATGTGTTGGATCCACTCAATGAACCGGGTGGCTTTGTCAGCTTTAGTTGGAGCATGCGACAAGTCTTCCTAAGTGGTTGCAAGGGGTAGTGCAACATCCATGGGACGAATTGGTTGAAATCCCAACCCCACCTGAAAGGGGTTATGGTCAGTTGAGCTATGTATGGATATGTTGTAGTTGTGTTGAACATAGGGAAGAATATCATCCAAGGTGTGGGGGTGCTTGGAATTGTACATGCATAGGATGTGCATGATCATCCGATTGACGACCTCGGTTTGACCATCCATCTGGGGATGGAAGGAAATGGACTTGGTAATCTTGGTGTCCAACTGTGACCAGAGGGTCGACTAGAATGTGTTGAGGAACCGACTGTCCCAATCTGAGATAATGGTTTGTGAGATCCCAATTTGTACCCACACTCGTTCAAAGAAGAGTTGGGAAGTGGACTCTGTTGTGATGCTCTTCTTGTAGGTGGCCAGAATCGCCATCTTGGAAAAGAAATCAACCACCACAAAAATAGAGTCATTTCCTCGCTTGGTGGATGGAAATCCCGACATGTAGTCCATTGAGATGGATTCCCAGGGCATGTCACAAATAGGAAGAGGAGTGTATAGGCTTTGTTTCTTAGTGTTTGGTTTGGCAATATCTCATGTAGTGTGGGACTAGATATACTTGTTGACATCCTATCGAAGTTTCAACCAAAAAAAATGTTGTTGCAACACTGCCACTATCGTTTCCACGCCGAAGTGTCCTGCCACCCGACTGTAGTGGGATTCCAAAATCATCTTCACTCGCTCACTTTATGGAATGCAGAGATGGTCGAGATGGCACAACAACACGTCCTGAAGATGGAAATTAGTGACAGTTGTGTTTGCGCCCAACATCTGGTAGGTGTTGGCGAAGTCAGGATCTGTCTCATAGAGTTGGGGCCATCTGGAGGTCTCGTGGCCGCAAGAGTTTATCACTTTGGTGAGTGTCACGACTGGAGGTTGACTGAGGAAATAAACAACTTGGTTGGTACTTCCTATTTTATACTTGATGTTAAGGTGGAACTATTGAAAATATGTGGATTGCCGATGGCCTCATTCTACAATTTTTCCTTGTGTCTTCATGAGCTGCGGTGGTATGATAAGTGTGAATTGACTATATCCTTCAGAGATGCAATGCCTCCATTGAGCTGGGAAAACTGCACAATGAATACATTTATTTTCTAAGTAGGGTGCCAAGTGACATATGATAGTGTCTCACTATGATATGCCATGGGTTCTTCGTGTTGAGTGGGAGATGACATATGATAGTGTCTCACTATGATATGCCATGGGTTGTTCGTGTTGAGTGAGGACTACACCCACAACATAGTTTGAAGCATCTATCTCGATCTCAAGGGGTTGTTGCAAGTCAGGTAATGAAAGCACTAGGGTTGAGCACAAGCACTTCTTCAGATCATCGAACGCTTTCTGTTGGGATAGGCCCCACACAAATATTTCCTTACCACCACCCTTGGTTATTTGGTTGAGGGCCCCTGCAATATGGGGGAATCCCAACACGAACCTATGATAGAAATTGGAAAGGCCTAAGAATATCTAAAGCTCAATGAGTGTGGTTGGGGTTGGCTAGTCATTGAAGACTTAGATATTGGGTAGATCAACATCTACACGATGCGCATCAACAATGTAGCCTAGGTATCAGACCATGTCCATGCCAAAGGAGCATTTTTCCAAGTTGGCATATAGTTTGTGTTGTCGCAGAGTGTGCAAAACCTGTTGAATATGTTGCAAGTGTTATGTCCAAGTCTTGTTGTAGATGAGGATGTCATTGATATACACCACCACAAAATAATTAGTGAAATTCCGCAAGATATCGTCCATCATCCTCATGAAATTTGTTGGGGAATTTTTCAAACCAAAGGGCATGACCATCCATTCAAAAAGACCATCTTTTGAATTGAAGGGAATTTTCCATACATCTTCCTACTCTATTGGGACCTTATGGTAGCTAGACTTTAGATAAATATTACTTCAGTATTTGGCTTCCTTGATATGATCAAGAAGATTGTCGATTTGGGGGATCAGGTACCGGTTCCTGACTGTGATTTTATTTAGGGCCTGATAATCAATGCAGAGTCTCCAAGTCCTGTATTTCTTCTGCACCAGCATGATTGGGCTTCCACAAGGTGATGATATGGGTTGGATGTGCCCTTTGTGGAGCAGTTCTTGGATTTGACGCTTGATCTCCTCATTTTCTAGTAGAGAGAAATGATAGATTGGCCCATTGGGTAGTGATGGTTGACCTGATAGTGCAGAGGTACCCCAATAGGTGATGATAATATGTCTTTGTATTATTCCACGAAATTATCCACTTGCTTATGCTACATGGAGAGGTCAACCACAAAGTTCATGGATGTGGTTGAAACCTTTCACTCACTCTGAGAGTGAATCATGAAGCAGACAAACTTCCCAGTCTAAGAAATGACCTTCTTGCATTGCTTGGCAGAGATCAAGGAAATAGCACTAGGTGGGACTACCTCGAGTATCCTGTACAGCTTCTTGTTCAAAGTAATAATAACAATATGATGCCTAGACTCATATACAACATGAGATTCCCATAAATAAGGTTGGTGAAAAATAATATCACAAACTTCATGGGGAGAAACATCACACAATACCTCATCGTTGAATGGCTTGATGTCGTACAAAAGGTGATACTATTGGCTGAAACAAAGATCTCTTCCTTGATAGAGCCATCCAATGGTGTAGGGATACAGGTGTGGTGTTTTCGGTAGGGCTAGTTGCTTGACGACCTCTGCTGAGATGAGATTCTTCTGGCTACCACTATCAACGATGAAGTGCAACAGAGTGCCTTTCACCCACATTTATGAATGAAAGAGGCGCTCGTCTTCCTATGGCTCATCAGGTTCACCGGGCTGGATCTTGGTGATAGAAACAATGGCACTCAGTTCCGTGTCAATGATCCATCCCCATTTTTCTAGTTCTAAATCATATTCAGAACTCACATACGATTCATAGGATTCTACCTCAGCTACCAATGACTACTTTGAGCGACAATTAGCAGTGTTGTGCCAAGAGCTCTTATGGAAGTCGCACCACTTCCTGATATATTTCTTCATATTTCCATTGTCCTTCTTTGCTTGCGGCTTGGACTAGTTGTCCCGAGGTTTCCCATCTTTGCTCTATCCTTTGTTCTGCAGGTTTGGGCTTCCCTTGCCCTGCTTCTACTGTGAGGGGTTCCCAGACCCAAAATGTCACATCTTTTGTTTAAGCTTCAGCTCGATTTTGACGACATATCGATAGGCTATGCCCAAGGATGAGATGTCCAAAACTCCATTTCTGTCTAGATGTATATATGAAAACTGTCATGGTACTTGAGCACCAGATTTCTCTCAAAATATTTTATACCCAGCTTGGTGCGCAAGGTATGGAATACATTGGTGAACTCTGACACTATTTGGTCTCTTTCCTACCGCAGTGTGGTCCATCTTGTATACAAGTTGTCATAACTTCCAACATGGTAGTATTGTTCCTTAATAACATCCCTAAAGGAACCCCAAGTGGGTGAAACTACAAATAATGTGGAACCCTCTATTTCCTTTTTCTCACGGAAAGTCTCCCACCAATATTTGACATGGGGGATGGCCTTGAGGAGCACAAATGTAATATTTTCTCTATCAGAAAAGTTATGGATAGAAAAATACCCTTCTAGAAGTTTTAACCATTTATCTATGACATCCGCATCTATTTGAACTTCAAATATAGGAATATAAAAAATTATATATACCTTGAAGGGGGTGGCACCTTTGCTTGAGGTGGATGTGTCGCTTGTCGACAGCTGTCGAAGGATTTGTGCAAAGTTTTCCATCATCTTGTTCCTTTGTCACTCAAGGGATTCCTCGAGCAACATTTTGAAAGGATCTCATGTCCCATCATTTTTATTTTCACCCACCATGGAAAGTTTATTGGGTGTGCGAGAGCAGTTGTCCTCAGGAGAAACAAGCTTGAGACCCAACTATCTATACCCTGACCGCGTCGGGACATGCATTAAAAAAACGACATGGAGCAGACCGATCTGATACCATTGATCCAAATTTATAAGAAAAATGAAATGAAACCACATATTTATAATATTAACACAAAGACACAGTGAAAAATAACAAATATACATTAAAACTTGATTTCTATTAAATAAGAAATATGCTGAAATTGTAAAATGCAGACTGAAAACAAGCTTGCTAGAATGGTGGCAATTTATCTCTGAGAAGAGATGTGATGGCTATGCTCATTCACAAGAAGATGAGTAAAATGAGGCTCTGAAGGCCTTTTTACAATAAACATGAATTCCAAAACCCTAGACATCCAAAAACCTAACTCTGGGAGATGAAGCGCCAAAATTCATGTGTTCCTCATTGGGGAAAGTTACTACATCAACTTCCCGGGGTTGTAACATTTGCATACGATCTTCGTTTAGGGAA
Organism: Picea sitchensis; assembly: GCA_010110895.2. Taxonomy (NCBI): domain Eukaryota; kingdom Viridiplantae; phylum Streptophyta; class Pinopsida; order Pinales; family Pinaceae; genus Picea; species Picea sitchensis. The sequence goes on from SNQJ01S0022806.1 coordinate 18,041, forward strand.
CACAATAGCTCGTTGGAAAGGTATTTATGAGGAGATTCATTTAGGGGGCTCAATCGAAGCCTTTAATCTCTAATGGAGGTGTCCGATCGTGAAAAAATTGTCGTTTAGGCCCTCAAATGGCCCCGAAAGTTTGGGACCCGAAAAACTACTAAAAATAGTAATTTCCAAAAACCTGTTTTGATCCAGTTGGAAAAGGTGGGCAGTCACTGAGATCCTCCTGGATCACAATTGCAACCTGCATACGTACGCGACAGTTCCAACTGCAACCTGTGTATGTACATGATTGTTCCCACTCCAACCTGCATACATGCACGAAAACCTGTACGAACACTTCCGTATGACTCACACGACTCTCTCCACTTATACAATTTATTCCTTTTGCGACTGCCTCTCTCTCCCACACGTGTGGTGTGATTTTCCTTTCCAAGAAAAAAAAATAGAGGGTTCTCAACCGTAGGCCATATTTTCCACCATGTAGAATTTCCCTTTGCTAAAAACACAAATCCACCTAGCACAAGTGTCGACTCACTTATGCTAACTCCATTCTTCCATAATGATCAAATGTCACAATGACATGTCTCCTTTATATACAAGTCTAATGAGTGATTTTAGACACTCCTTCTAAACTCAACAATTAATTAGAATATTTTATTCCTCTTTGTGGGTGTGACACCCCATCACAAGCCCACAAAGCCCATCAACTTTCCCATGAGGTCCTAGCCTCATTCTGGGACCAATTTCACTGAAATGAAAACCAGATCTGGTGCCAATTAAGATTTATACATTCCTGGCACCTTGGCCTCTTGTGGGAATACCTCTCGAAGCTACAACAAATAACAAATATTGTGGTCCATTTGAGACCTTAGATAAAATAGGGCCTATTGTGTACATGCTTGCATTGCTTTTTACCATAAAAGTTCATAATGTGTTTCATATGTTATTGTTGAACAAGTATGTGCATGATCTTAACCTTGTCATTGATTGGGATTTGCTCCAAGTGGAATTGGAAGGAGACTTTGATACAACTAGTGTGTATATTGGATAGGAAGGTTATTATGCTTATAGAGCCATAGGGTAGGTAAAGGTCCAATGGACCCACTACAACCTTGAAGAACAACATGGGAGTTGGAGGACACTATGTAAGAGGCATATCTACATTTATTTTGAAAAATTTTATGTAAAAATTGTTATTACTTTATATAGTGATGATGTGCACCAAGGATGGTACAAAATCTAGGGGGAGAGGAATGTAATTCCCCTATTTTGATCCCAAGAAAAAAAAGATACATGAATGGTTATTAACATGAAAAAGACATGCTTAATCTCTAATCCGATTCCATAAAGTTTAAAGGCTGAGATGTAAGTTCTCTTTCCTTTTCAACGTAAGGAATTAGACACAGGTTTTAAATATTTGGGTTTTTTTCTAAAACCAAATTCTTACAAATGTGTTAAATGGATCTCGTTATATAATAAAGTGGAAGCACATATCTCTTTATGGGTGAAGAAATTACTCTTGAGGGGTGGTCATCTAATTCTTATAAATTCTATGTTGGAAAGTATTCTTGTGTTTTGGATGTCCTTATTGAGTGTCCCAAAAGGGATTCTCACCAAAATCTAGAAGAAGAGCTTCCAAGATTTATGGTGGAGCAATCGCAATTCAGACGACATTCCCTTGGTCAAGTGGTCTACTATCGCTATGTCGAAAAATATCATAGGTAGGGACTTAAAAAAATTTATTTATTCAACCAGTGTATTGCTTCCAAGTCTCTTTGGAGACTCACTCATAATATCTCTCTATGGGGAAGAGCTATGCGATCTAAATATCTTGTTGGAAAATTGATTGAGGATTGGTATATAGACCCCCAAAAGTCTATAAAAAATGGTTCGATGGTGTGGAAGGCATTGGTTGGGGTCTTCCCACTTGTTGGTAATTGGACGGTATGGAAGGTGGGAGACAAAAGGAAAATTAGAGTAGGGGAAGATCCTTGGCTTAGTTCTATGGATGGGTTCCATCTCTCTAGAAATCTGGTATAGTCTCTTCACAACGCATGCATATTCTCCCTTGCTAATGAAAAATCCCAACATCCCCAATAGTGGGGTCAACGAGGATGGAAATCAAAAGAGAAAATTGGTCTGAGAGGTCAAGAAGTAGCAGAATGGCATAATTGTGTGAGTATTTTATGCTCTTGTTTTATTAGGCTCTCTGATGAATATGAGGACTCTCTATGCTGGTCAAAGAATCATAGAACAAGAGATTTCACTAAAAATGTTGGGTATAGTGTTCAAGTTGAATCCCTTTTTCAAGGGGATAGGAAGTGGTGGTGGCATTATATATGGAAACATTTGGGTCCCTTAAAATGAAAAATAGTTCTTTGGATATCCTTAAACAACAAACTTTTAACTTGGGATAATGACATTAAAAGAGGATGGATCGGTCCTAATAGATGCACTCTCTGTAAATCAAATGAAGAATCAGTTTCTCACTTATTCATTCATTGTCCTTTGCAGTTCAGGTTTGGATGCTAGTAGCACACACTTTCAATCTATCTTCAAGATGGAATAAGAAATGATTCGAAGATTGTATTCTCAGTTAGTCATGGGACTTGGTTGTAAAGGACTTCGGTGATTTTCCTTGCATTTGGACCTTTGGTATTCAATGGGCACATAACTATTGTATTTTCCAAGACAAGAAAATTCCTTGAGAAATAGTGACTGGATTCATTGAGAAATTAAGAAATGAATACAAGTTAGAGCCCAAGAAAAAAAAACAGAGGATTCCAATTATGCCCCATCTAGAACCGACCATTCTTTGGGGTTTTTTCGACGATGCAAGCCAAGGGGCCCTGCCTAGATGTGGGGCAGGCGTAGTGTTGTCTCTTGATCAAAGTCATTATTTCTATATCTGATATGCTTCGAGAAGGGGCACAAACTCAAAATATGAATTCTCAACCTTATGGATGTTTCTTCATTTCGTAATCAAACATGGTGTAAATAAATTGTAGATTATAGGGGACTCCAAAATGGTTATAAATTTGGTGTGTAAAAAAGGAGAGGTTGAAATTGCTTTTCTAGGTCCCCTTCTTGTAGGAAATTCAAAACTCCACTAACTCTTTCCATTGGGCTTCTTACATGCATATATATATATACATGGAATTGAATGAGAAAGCAAACGAATTATGATAATTATCCAAACAAGCACTGGAATTGTAGCCAGGTTCTCATGAATTCTATGAGTTCCGGGAAGGCCATGAGTTGGAAGATATAGAGTTTAAGTATTAACATGCTTTCTATATTTCCATTTTCTCTCTGCCTCAATCTCTTTCTCGTTCATGTCTTTCTTGTTATGATGAAAATAGTTGATATGTTTTTTATAGTCAATTAGAAAAGTACAGGTTTGTTTTTTTAAGTAGGTATGAAAGGTTGATTATGAAATTGTAATAGCTTGGTTCTATATTCAATGAACTTAAGTCCTTTTTGTATTCTTTATGGTGAGGCCAATGGAGCGGAAACATTTATATCCATATTATACAAAACCAATATTTTTTTCTCTATTCGAGAAAAAAATATTGGTTATATAGTGTGGCTAAACAATTTCCTAATAAAAATGTAAATGAGGATCTTATGTCTTTGGTAGATTATCCACATTAATGTTATGAGTGCTCCACATATGGGTATTTAATTTTCTATAATTTTCTATAAGGAAATTGTTGATATTCATGAAAAAGGGAGCATACAGCTAATACTATGCTCTAAAACTAAAGATATACATAAATAATCTCATAAAGGTTCAAGGAATGGACATAGAAGTTTGTAGGAAGGAGCGAATTTAGTACTCAAATGTATGGATAGATATGCATGGCTGAAAATAATATCCATGTAAGGTCACAAAAAAAACCTTAAAAACCTTAAAATATATCTATTGGTTTAAGCTATATGAATGCATAGTTATGGAATGTAGATTTGGTTGGTTGGGAACTCTAATGTTAACTCAAGGATTAAATAATATTCCTTCGGTTAAGCTATATGAATGCATAATTATGGAATGAGGATTCGGTTGGTTATGAACTCTAATGTTAACTCAAGGCATGGAAGCATGAGGCATCCACATAACTATGTCCATGGTTTCATGAGAAATTAAAGCTTATAGTATACTTAAAAGAATACCAAGTATGTCTGACATGGAAGGTTGAAAATCCTATCCATGTAAGGTCATAACGATAACCGGAAAACATATCCCTTGGGTTGAGCTATATGAATACATAGATATTGAATGATGATTTCATTGTTTAGTAACTCTAATATTAACTCGAAGCATCGATGCATGAAGCATAAACATAAGTATGCATGGCATGGTCCCATGGGAAATTAAAACATAGAGGATACTTAGAATAATACCAAATATGCCTCTAACACCATGAGAAATAAAAGCTTAGCCAAACCAAACCATGGAAGGGGAATAAATCATATCAACATAACCATTGATTGATGTACAATAAAATTATAACCATTGATTGATATACAATAAAATTGGTAAGTGCTATAACAATTTTAGTCATTTATCTCTCTATGAAGTAGGAAGATGACCTCTAAAATATAATGAAAAAAGGTGTTACAAGAGTAAAAGTTGAAACCCCTTATAAATAAATCCATAATTATAGAGAGATTTTGTAATAGTTTAGGTAAATAGTTAAGATCTCTTAATATCATAATGTTTTTCCAAATGGATCATTAAAACCACAATTTATAATTAAAAGTAAAGGAATTATTTATGCAAAGGGAAAATGAAATCAAATTGCTAACAATCCTTTATACCTTATAAGAGTGGAAACATTGCATGATCCATGGGTGTACATACTTTGAGGAGATAAATGTATAGAAAACACAAGGTTAGACAAGAAAATATGGAAGCTCATATGGACTTAGCAAGACATCCAAAGCATTTGAAGAAAATTTATTATGGTTATTTATTATCTATTCATTGTAATTTTTAATCACAGTAATTAACAAAGGTAACTAGTGTGTTTTGGAAATAATAGATATATATCTTAATAAAGCCAAAGAAGTTATCGAATAGTGAGGTTTTTTCATGGTTTTCTTTCATGATCCTTGAACACCTTGTTAAAGAAAAAAATGGGTGAACACTTCTTCTAGTGAAGCTTCAGTGGCTTATGAACCATATTGAGAATCTTTTAAGCTCGACAAGCATTGATATTTCTTAATAATAGAAGGTTGTTGTCATGGGTATGCAATCTAATTGAACTTTATTTTGCAAACTTGGGTTTCTCTTGAGTCTGTTTCTACACCCAAGGTCGTGCAACACTACCTTTCCTTCACCGAAGGGGCTTGGCCAACTTGTGCCTACTACAACCAGACTACACCTCTTCACTTAAGGTTTTCCCTTAACTTCTCCTTAAGCTATAATATGTCTAATGCAACAAATCCCTACTCAACCAAGTTCATTCAATAATAGGCACATGTCCAACCATGACCTTTACAATATTCTAGCAATACTCTAACACTTATCTAATATTTCAATACTTAGGAAACTCAAGCAAACATTCACATCCAACAAAGAAAGTGTCCACAACACACTAGTTAGAGACATTTTGAGGTAAAAAATGAGCCTCAAAACAAAAAAATGTTCTATCAACATCAACTTTAATTGAACCAATAGGATTCAAGATGATGATGTCAACCATAAGGGTAAATAGTTTTTGAGGTAAAGATACAAAACTACTTTTTTCAATTGTATTTATCACTTATCTCCTAATTGATTTACTCAAATTTCAAGTGTAGGCACTCATTGGATGCATAATTAAATTATACATTCAACAAGTGACCACTCTGCATACTTTTGATGAACCAACGGTGAGATAAATTTGAAATACATGAAAAAATGTGTTCCTTGATTTCAAGTATAAGCACTCATTTGATGCAGAATAAAATTTCGCATCTAGGGAGTGCCTACACTTGAAATTTGAGTAAACCTAGAAGGAGACAAGTCAAAATAATGATTAAAAAGGTATTTCTTTTTTTCTTTCCCTTTTGAAAATTATGAACTCTTATTTTATTATTTTCCTTAGAAAGCTCATTTTAGGGCTTAAAATTTCTGAAATTGGCATGTATAGGAGGCACCCAAGGAAAGTGTCTTAACTTTATTATATGAAGAATGTTACAGATATACAATAAGGGAGTTGCACCCTTCTTCCTGCAACTCTAGTATAGATGTACAATAATTCTAAGGAAATATTTTCTTCTTCTTACTACCCCCCAAACTTGCACAATCAAACCCTTGAAGCAACCATAAATTTGCTTCTTGCAAGTCCTTTATTCTTCCTCTTTTCTCTTAGCCAATGCAATTTTCCCTATTGTGCCAAAACCTAAAATTACCAGAATCACAAATTCCATTTACACTCTTGGTGAATGATCAATGAATGATTGATTGATGCCTTAGCACCTTTGAGGTGTCCACTATTTACATAAGACTTACCTTGTACTCACAAGCCCATTCAAGTCTAAGTGGACCCAAGTGCCCACATTGCCAATTTCTATTGTGCCAAATGGTGCCTCTACCCCCTTCATGACTTGTTTTTCAACCATCTAATGTCCAATGGAGATGTGCAAAAAGTTTCATGTGCCCAACAACTGCGCCTAAGATGCCCAAGTGCACTTGGAAATATTGTGTCCAATGGATGTGTGCCTGATGGATGTGTACCACATGGATATGCACCCAACAAGTGAATCCCACGATTGTCCTCCATGGATGTGATTTGTGCCCAAAGGAACTTCTACCATTTGTCACATCCCCCAAGTTTGCAATGCCCAACTCTTTGGGTATGCATGTAGCCCAAGCACCCATGTCTATAAACTCTAGTCAAGTTCTCTATGCCACTTTATTTATTATGCATCGTACTTGTGGATCGGTCCATAGGGTCATCTACTATAACCCTCACTTTTCCTTCCCTCTCCAAGTTCCCTTCCAAGCTTCTCTTGGTACATCCAACTAGCTATTAAGGTATGTAGTGTGCCTAGTCTATGAGCATGGGAATTTGGCATGTTCGTGGTGCACCTTGCCAATGGACCAAGGCATTCCACAATTGGCTCTTATAGTTGTCAACCTTATGCCAAGTCTATATGTGTTGATAAGTGATCACCTGGGTGATCATGTGACAAAGGTGTCTGCAACCATTCAAGGTTAGGGCCTTACATCCTCTATCACTAAAACCCATTGTGTCATTTTCGCCTGAATAGATGCTACATAATGTACTTCCTCCTCTATTATGCTCTCAAATCCCACTCCTATATGATTTTCTCAACTATGGAACATGTACAATGATAAAGAATGGAACCCGTTCTCCTCCTAGAAGCCTGGTATTTAACATAGCTTGATAGTCATCTAGGGTTAGGGTGTTTGCATCCCTCAACCCTCAATTAGTGAAAAGATTTTGGAAATTATATAATCTTCTTGAAGGATGATCCACTTGGGATAGCCCCACATGTGTCAATAATAAGGGCTGCCATGTTATTTACTCATAACATGGTGGTCAACAAAGATGAGTCAACTTGTGGGAGGCATAACTCACATAGAGGCTCCTATTGTGGCTTAACATGGTGGTCAACAAGGTAGGTCAACTTGTGGGAGGCATAACTTCCACATATGAGCTCCTATTGTGGCTATGTTTGCACCATTAGAAATGTCTTGGTGTGAAAAATAACATCAAGGGGATAGAATCTATGATTGCAAATTTTTTGCACCAAAAAATTATATTTTATGCCTGTTATCCCCTAGCCTAGGGATAACTAAGGATATTATTACTCGAGGCCCACATGTCCTAGACATGGAGTACCGAGAGCCATATTTACTTGATCTTGGGCATGTAGGGCCCATATTTCTTATTCAGCGCCTCCATCCTGTCAGCAGCAGCAACATCCATCCCATTGGTCTAGTCCTGAAGAAACAATGGGTCTTGCTCCATGAGGTAATGAGTCTGGGTATCATGGTATGTGTCGCTCTGATTCTCAAAACATTTGAATATGTGCATTTAATTCTCTTTTTCTCCATGACGTGTGCTTGGAATTTATGCCCTTTTGACTTTTCCATACCTAGGGGGATGATAGAATGCCCTAACAAGTTGGTTCCCTTAGGAGTGAGTTTCCTCTGGGTGGGTTCATGAAAGGTCGTCATCCATTCCCACCATACTTATCACTTTTCACCATCTTCCCTCTCATCCATCCCCTACATTGGTTTGGTCATTGGGTTTTCCAAGATAGTAAAGGGTTGTAACTTTCCTTGTGGGAAGAAGGGGCTAAAGGCCCAGAGGGTAAAAGTAGATGGAAAAAGATAAAATCCAAAAGATCAAACCTTGAGATGCTTCACCCAGGGATCCTCGAGAAAGCAATAAAAGGCTTCTCAGCAAGAAAAAGGGGGGACCCATAAAAATTTTAAACTCAAGGCCTAATTGGTGGATAGGGGGGCTCATTATGAGCCAACCTATTAGGTCCATGGGCATGTAGCGGTATGACACTACTATTCATATAGCCACCACACCAGGGTGGTGTCTCTTGGTGGCATAGCCAAGAGAAAGGGGGTCTCATCACGAGCCAACCTTCTCATCTCCGTGAAATGCTTATGGGTAACACTATCACAATTGGTCACCATGCCAGGGCAATGTCCCCCATATATTCTCTTGAAATAAAAATAAATAAGATAAAAAGTAAAAAAGGCATTGAATAGGCTAGGAAACGATTGCATCCATGACAAGTTGCAACTCACCCTCTTCAGAGGAACCCACGGGTAAGCCCTACATTTCCTTGTCATCACTGCAACCCTTGCCCAAACATCCCCCACACCATCTCATGCACTTACATGGACTAGATCGGTCTTCACCTGGAAACACCCCACACCTAAGGAGAATAGGCCCAATAGGATAACCTAGAACCCTCTCCAAACCTAGCTTATAGAATAACATAACGTCTTTGAGAACTTGTCTGGGAAAGGGTGGTTTTATGCACATGTTTGGGTAACTTGATTATTAGATGTGATTGACATAGCTATTATCACGGTGACTTATGAGCCCATGGAGGGCGTACTTATTTTTGTTGCAGGACCATGCCTGATGGACATGTACATATGGGGAGATGATTAGCTCGGACCTCCATAGGGCTAAAATCCCACCAGATGGATGTTGAGACCCTAGCCAGGGGCAGACATATACCATAGGCTTACACTAGAGAGAGAGGAAGGCGTTCCACCAGAGACAACTTGGCAGGCTTGGACCTAGGGGGTTCTTGCCTTTCCCCTTGAACGTTAGCCTTGGAAGGCCCATAACGTCACCTCTGTGACCCTTGACATCACCCAACGTCAGATGGACATGATGGAGGCAGTTGTGTGCCAAGTGGCACATGTGGCATGATCCAGAGGCCTTGAAAGGCCTAATATTTTGCTCCTGGAGGCCAACGTCTCACCTAGGAGGCCCAACGTCACCCTAGAAGGGCATGATGTCCCCTCTTTTTCATGTTTTAGGGTTTAATTTGTCAAATTTATGTAAAAAACTCGATATTTGATGTAACTGGCCATGTCGGCCTTTTTTACCTAATTTTGTAATTAAAGGTCATTTGTATTGTATAAATAAGGAATTAATCCCTTGTATTTTTTCATGATTCTTTCACTCACACAAGTGAGGTCTGAAATTTGACTCCCTTAGGGTTTATTGGCTGAAATTAAGTGGTGCGGAACTCTTGGAGGATGCTTGTCTTGGTGTTTTTTGGCATTTTCTTGGTGGAAAGTCTTCAACTAGGGCATTTTCTAGATTATTCTTGGTGAATGTAAGTGAAATTATGCAATTCTTATTTCCTTTGAATGGTTATAGTATCTTTACTTTGCATTTACTAAGATCATGAAATTGCTAGTATAAAACCCTAGGAGATTAAGCACATGTTATTGTCCTTATCTCAATAGCTATCTACCTACTATATTTTGCTAGAAAACCTATCCATTGAAGCATGTGCTATATCCCTACCATTGTAGAACTCTAACATCATTTGCTTCATCAAGCCTTTATTTACTTCAAGCTTGAGCTAAAGAAGAAGGAAAACCGCTAGGGCCTAGGGTTACCTACTTCCTAGTAGTTGTTTTCCTTCTAGGATTTGTTGATTGAGGCCTTGGGTTACCAACACCTCAACCATCATCCCTCTTGTCCTTAGCTCACACATTATCATTTGATTCATTCAAGATTGTTGCTGCAAAAAAGTGACTCCATTATCCCTAAAGACAGTGGTTTAGACCTTGTACTTTATAGATTGATGAGAACAACCCTTAGACCTTATACCTCAAGCTATTTGCTAACTTTTTCTAACCCTAGATTAGACTACTCTACTAACATTCTTGTTGTTGTTACAAAAGTAATATACAACCATATATTACAGCAGTAAAAGCTCCTAAAAGCAATAGTTAAAGTTGATTTCTACATTGCCTTCTTAGCTTCTGACAAGTGCTAGCATATTGCCAATGTTAGATCACCATTTTGGGTCATTTTGAAGCTTGTTTAAGGCATAAATTGTGAAGCTATTATCGTATATTTATTTATGTTATAAATTTATGTTTTCTTCATCTTATATCAAATTATTGCTTTCATTGAAAATTCCAAGGTTTTATGAGGCACTAACATCAATTGTTACTTGCAAAAAATAGGGTTTTCTTGTTGTCTTGTTCTGAGAAGGTACACTTAAGCATATATTTGCTTCATATGGTTAAACCTTTGAGTGTTTCTGATCTGTGTGACTTGTGAGAGGGGACAACTTTCCTTGATACATTTACCTTTGCCTTCTCAAACCCCCAGGTCACCAGGGACGTCTCCCCTAGGATTTCACCCCTAAATAGAAATAAGTGTCTTATTAAGGTGACAGTGATAGGACAACCTCCTCTTACGTCAAGTTACTGTTCACTTGCCTTTGGATTTTTGGAATGTACAAATTGTGCAATAACATTTTGGTGTCATTTTTGGGGAAACTGAGTCAATTCTCCTCAAATATGACACTTTTCGGTAAGCCTTTCCTCAAAAACCTTTACTTTGCAAAGATTACCTGGTGACTCCACTGAGGGTGATCCCCTCATCCCTTTGATAGTTTCAAGTAAACTATCTGGCGACTTCACAAATGGAGACCTGTAGCGGATGGAAATACACACTTTCTTCTCCCATAGTTCCTATTACCCCTGTGGATCCTCCTAAATGGTCTCACAAATAAATTTTTGGCCCTTTGGACCTAGCTAACACACAGGGAGGATTACATGATCTCCCCAAAAAGGTTGATTCCTAGATACCTATATTCTCGGGAGAAGTAGGGTCTTATGTCAATTCACATTGGACTAAGTTTTATGAGAGATATGAATTTCACCAATCAGGAGAAGAACACCCTGACACCTTCATGAGGCTCTTTGCAAGCTCACTCACCGAGAGTGCTAGAGGCTGGATCAATGGTCTCCTGAATGGGAGCATCAAAACTCTTGAATATTTGAGATGAACTTTCATGAAGAGGTGGGGTAAAGAAGAAAGCTTGGCGTCCTTTTATTCTCAATACCTCAAACTTTGTAAACATATCGATGGAGACATTAGGGAATTCAATGATAGGTTCAACACTCTCATTAGCAAGCTTCCAAAAACATTTCTCCCAAAGGGCGCTATCCTCCAACATTACTTAAACTCCCTAAATGGAACTCTGCAAATTACCCTTAAGGAACGATCACCTACAAGCCTAGAAAGGGCCCAAGAGGTTGCTTGCCAAATTGAGGAAAATTTTAGGTTCAACAATTCCATCCATCAAATTAACCTCTTGAACGATAATGACATCTAGGAACCAAATGATGAGAGCATGATAGAACTGAAGCATGACCTCCCGGAGATCCTCGAGGTAGAATATAGTGCTTACCCTAGAAAATGGAGCATAGGTTTCTCAAACATGAAAGATGCTTCCTTATTCTCTCAACAAAATGAACCTCATGAGGATGTGGAACCCACTCAATATATATTTAGAAACCCTAAGGTTGAAGATGTTGGATACTCCCTACCATAAATTGATGAGAAAGACAATTTTGAAGAAGAATCCCATGTTGTCTACCAAGTGGGGAGCATGGGAACGAAATATGGGGAACCTGCACCTTTTTATGTTACTCTCCAAGTCAATGATTTCCTTCTCCATAATTGTTTGTTTGACCTGGATACTCCTAGTAATATTATAACCGAAAGGCTCATGCACCAATTAGGCCTAAGCATATCACGGAAAAACACACAAGGAGGATTTACATGAGACATCATGAAGGACCCGAGTATTGCTTTCCATGCTTGCCCTGATGCCCCTTTCACTATTGATGTGTTAGTAATAGATTCTTTAAGAAATTGGGGGATTCTACTCCGTAAGGACCTGATAGAAAACTTGACCAAAAGTTTCCAAAACAAAGGGCCTGAATCTATCATACCTCACCTTGAAGGGGGATTATTTACCCTTCACAAAGAACCCATCACGTGATGCCTTATTGAGACCCCTGACGAACCTTATAATCAATTCCTTTGTGTTAACAATGGGATTGAAAATTGGTTCGTCCAAGGGGAAATTTCAGAGGATGAACCTACCAAAAAACTTGAAGGAGTATGGACTTTGGAATTTGATGGAGCTCAGACGAGTTTTTGCTTAGGAGAAGGTATTTTCTTAACATCCCCATCCAAGGAGACCTTCTAGTATTCCTATAGACTTGAATATCATTGTACAAACAACATTGCCGAATACGAAGCTTTTATTATAGGTCTCAACCTGGCAATCGACAAAGGTGTCACATGCCTGAAAGTTATAGGAGACTCAAAATTAATAGTATCACAAGTGTTGCTAGATTTTGCTGCCAAGAATGAAAGATTAAAAATGTATCGTGACTTCACAAGATCCATTGCAAAATATTTTGAGATAGTGTCAATCAAAGCAGTTCCTCAAGAATAAAATTATGTAGCAGATGCCTTGGTTGTCTCCGCTTCCACTTTACAGCCCTTTGATGGTCCACTCCAAAAAGTTTGCAAAATGGAAGTCTTGTTTAGACCATTGATCCCTGATAATTTGGAACATTGGAAAGTCTTTGAAGATGATGACCAAATCATTAGATTCATGGACAATAGTAGAGAATTCATTGATTCACAAGTAAACTTCCTAGCTGATTCCATGGACCTAGATGTGGTTAACCTGCAAAATAACACTTTGCCAAAAGGATGTGTCCCTTTATAACACCTCTTTGACAGACATGATGTTTACAAAGGAAAGAACCCCAACAAACAAACTGATGAATCCTTAGAATTCAACATCGGCACTGAGATGGATCCAAGAATGGTCAAAATAGGTAAAGGGACTACTGAAAATGAAAGGATTGAGATACTATACCTCATAAGAGAATTCAAAGATACCTTTTCTTGGAATTATGATGAACTAAAGGCTTATAGGGGTGATGTCATCCAACATGTTATACCTTTGACAGAAGGAGCCAAACCTTTCCAACAAAAGTTAAGACATATTAACCCAAAGTTGGAAAACCAAATACAAAGGGAACTCCAAAAGATGGTCGATGTTGGTATCATAGCTCCCATTAGATATTCATCATGGATGTCAAATTTTGTAGTTGTCCGAAAGAAAAGTGGTGATATTCACTTGTGTGTAGATTTATGAAACCTTAACCAACTACCCTTGAAAGACAACTACCCCCTCCCAAATATGGAACATTTGTTACAAAGGGTTATTGGGGCAGGGATGATGTCCATGCTGGATGGATTTTCTGGATACAACCAATTGTTACTCAAAAGAGAAGACCAACTTAAAATGACATTTTCCACAACACGGGGAACATTTATGTACTTAAGAATTCCTTTCGGCCTTATGAATGCAGGTGCCACCTTTCAGAGAGCGATGAAATTTTCCTTTAGGGATATCATTCATAAAATCATATAAATTTACCAAGATGATCTCACGGTCATATCAAAGGAGAGGAAAGACCACATCTCACACATTAGAATTATTTTTGAGAGATGTAGAAAGTATGGTATATCCTTGAACCCTAAGAAGTCTGTCTCCGGGATAGATAAGGGGAAACTATTGGGACACATAGCCTCGGAAGGGGGAATTTCTATAGACCCAGAAAGGATCCAATCTATCAAGGATGTGCGTCCCCCAGCTAACAAAAAATCAATACAATCTTTTTTCAGAAAAGTAAATTTCATTCGAAGATTTGTCCCAAACTTTGCCGAAAGAATAAAACCCATGAGTGCATTGCTAAAGCCATTAAATCCTTTGATGATAAGGCCATTAAATCCTTTGAAGACATAAAATATTTTGTCTCCCAAGCACCAATTTTGGTTAGTCCTGACTATTCATGGGATTTCATAATATTCTGTTTTTTCTCCCAAGACACCATTGCAGGTGTCTTGTTGTAGAAAGATGTTGACGACCATGAACACCCCATCTCCTTCATGAGTAAATTCCTTAGGGATTTAGAGATGAACTATTCAATTACTGAGAAATAGGATTGCGCTTTAGTGAAATCCCTTAAGCACTTTAGAAACTACGTGGGTTATAATAAGATCAAGGCTTTTGTCCCTTACCTGGTAGTAAAGGATGTCTTATCGCAACAGGATTGTATGGGTACTAGGGGTAAGTGGGTTTCCAAGATCCAAGAGTATGACTTAGAGATAAAACCCACCAAGATTGTAAAGGGACAAGGTTTAGCCCAGATGCTGACTGAAAGCAACCAAGAGGCCATACAAATGAGAGAAAGTGAATAGATAAACATGGTAGTCAGTGAGTTAGAACATGATGAATGGTATTCCAACATAATATACTACCTTAAGAATTTATCGTGCCCAGATCATCTACAAAAGAAGGGCCTTGAGACTTAAAGCTATGAAATATTGTTTGACTGAGAATGGACTTGGTTGGAAAGACCTCGATGGATTTGTCCTTAGATGTGTGAACCAAGAAGAAGTTAATAAACTATTGAAGGAATTACACTTCAGACATTGTGGTGGACATTTTGCTACCCGTACCACCACAAACAAGATCTTAAGAGCTAGATATTATTGGCCAACATTATTTGCTGATACTCACCGATATGTCTTGATCATATTAGCCTTACCAATACTTTACCGGTAAACCAAAACTCCTAGCACAACCTTTGAAACCCATGGTAGTAGAATCTCCTTTTCAACGGTGGGGATTACACTTTATCGAGGAATTTAAAGACAATTCAAGTAACGGTTACCGATGGATTTTGACAGCCACAGATTATTTTACCAGGTGGGTTGAATCTATTCCCACAAAGAAAGCCACTAAGGAAGTAGTCATGAACTTTTTGGAGGAAAGAATCATAACAAGATTTGGGGTCCCATCCAAGATTACCACTGACAATGCCATAGCCTTTAGTTCTCTTGCATTAGCAGAATTTTGTTTCAAATATGGCATTGTTCTATCTCATTCCTCCAATTATTATCCACAAGGAAATGGGTTGGAATAATCAAGCAATAAGAACCTTATGAACATCATCAAGAAGGTTGTGGGAGAGAATAAGAGGTCTTGGGATAGAAAAATTAAGTATGCCTTGTGGGCGGATCGAATAACAACAAAGACCTCAATAGGAAAAACCCCTTTTGAACTAGTGTATGGGTTAGAGGCCAAAATTCCTATGAATCTCCAAATTCCTATCCTTCATTTTGATTAACAATACATCATTGATGGAGAGGCAATCCAAGGGAGAATTAACCAGTTAGTACAGTTGGATGAATCTAGAAGGGTTTCCCTAAGCCAAATGGAAAGAAACCAGGAAAAGATCAAGAACACCTTCTATCACAAGGAAAAGGAGAGGGAGTTCGCCGAAGGTGATTTAGTGTTGTTATGGGATAAAAGAAGAGAGAAATCGGATATGCACAAGAAGTTGGATAGACTATGGACATGTCCCTACAAGATCATGAGTCCCGCATGAAAAAACTCTTTCAATTTGGAAACCTTGGAAGGAGAGGCTTTGAAGTTACCTCTGAACGCTATACACGTCAAGCGTTACTACCCGCCAGCAACATGACAAGTAAGTGCAGGTAAGTAGGTAGGCATTTTGCATTCATTGTATATACCATCTGCATTTCATGCTAGAGTAGTTGTATTTCCATTTGTATATATGCTTTCTTACTTTTATTTTATTGTACCATATATGAGCCAGGGGTGATATCACCACCCCAAATGATTACTAATAGATTTTTTTGAGATCTAGAAGATCACAGGTCATGCCAGAGATGTTGAGGTTCACATGCACTCTATGGTGAGCACATGTCCCCGAGTTGAATCCAGATGTTATCCCCTAGCCTAGGGATAACTAAGGAGATTATGTATTTAGGCCCATGGGTCCTAGACATGGAGTATCGAGAGAAATATTGACTTGAGCCTAGGCCTCGAGGGCCCATGTCTATTCTTCAGCACCTCCATCCTGTCAGCAACAATAACATCCATCCCATCGGCATGATCCTGAAGCAGCAATGGGTCTTGCTCCATGAGGTAATGAGTCTGGGTATCATGGTATGTGTCACTCTGATTCTAAAAACATTTGAATATGTGCATTTAATTATATTTTTCTCCATGACGTGTGCTTGGACTTTATGCCCTTTTAACTTGTCCATACCTGGGGGGGTGACATAATTCCCTAGCAAGTTGGTTCCCTTAGGAGTGAGTTGCCAATGGGTGGGTTCATGAAAGGTCATCGTCCATTCCCACCATACTTATCACTTTTTAACATATTCCCTCTCATTCATCCCCTGCATTGGTTCACGCATTGGTTTTTCCAAGATAGTAAAGGGTTGTACCTTACCTTGTGGGAAGAAGGGGCTAAAGGCCCAGAGGGTAAAAGTAACTAGAAAAAGATAAAATCCAAAAGATCAAACCTTGAGATGCTTCACCCAGGGATCCCTGAGAAATCAATAAAAGGCTTCTCAGCAAGAAAAAGGGGGGACACATAAAAAGATAAAACTCAAGACATAGTTGGTGGATAGGGGGTCTCATCACGAGCCAACCTATTAGGTCCATGGGCATGTAGTGGTATGACACTACTATTCATATGGTCACCATGCAATGGTAGTGGCTCTTGGTGGCATAGCTAAGAGAAAGGGGGTCTCATCACGAGCCAACCTTCTCATCTCTGTGAAATTCTTGTGGGTAACATTGTCACCACTGGTCACCACGCCAGGGCAATGTCTCCCAAATATTCTCTTGAAAGAAAAATCAATAAGATAAAAAGTAAAAAAGGCATTGAATGGGATAGGAAACGATTGCATCCATGACAAGGTGCATCTCACCCTCTTCATAGGCACCCACAAGTAATACCTACATTTCCCTGTCATCAATGCACCCCTTTCCCAAACATCCCCCACACCATCTCATGCACTTACATGGCCTACATTGGTCTTCACTTGGAAACACCCCCCACCTGAGGAGAATTGGCCTAATAGGATGTCCTCGAACCCTCTCCAAACCTGGCTTGTAGAATAACATAACGTCTTTGAGCACTTGTCTAGGAAAGGGGGGTTTTATGCACATGTTTAGGTAACTTGATTATTAGATGTGAATGACATTGCTATGATCCTTGTGACTTATGAGCCCATGGAGGGCGTACTTGTTGTTGCTATAGGACCACACCCAATGCACAGGTACATATGGGAAGATGATTAGCTTAGACCTCCATAGGGATAAAAACCCACCAGATGGATGCTAAGACCCAAGCCAAGGGTAGACATATACCATAGGATTGCACCAGAGAGAGAGAAGGATGTTCCACCAGAGATAACTTGGCAGACTTAGACCCAGGGGGGTCTTTCCTTTTGCCTTGAACATTGGCCTTGGAAGGCCCATGATGTTACCTTTGTGACCCTTGACGTCACCCAACGTCAAATGGACATAATGGAGGAAGTCTCACCCTCTTCATAGGCACCCACAGGTAAGCCCTACATTTCCCTGTCATCAATGCACCCCTTGCCCAAACATCCCCCACACCATCTCATGCACTTACATGGCCTAGATTTGTCTTCACCTAGAAACACCCCCCACCTGAGGAGAATTGCCCCAATAGGATGTCCTCGAACCCTCTCCAAACTTGTCTTGTAGAATAACATAACGTCTTTGAGAACTTGTCTGGGAAAGGGGGGTTTTATGCACATGTTTGGGTAACTTGATTATTAGATGTGAATGACATTGCTATGATCCTTGTGACTTATGAGCCCATGGAGGGCGTACTTTTTGTTAATGCAGGACCACGTGCAATGTATAGGTACATATGAGGAGATGATTAACTCAGACCTCCATAGGGATAAAAACCCACCAGATGGATGTTGAGACCCCATCCAGGGGCATCCATATACCAGAGGCTTGCACTGGAGAGAGAGAGGAGGACATTCCACCAGAGACAACTTGACAGGCTTAGACCTAGGGGGTTCTTGCCTTTCCCCTTGAACGTTAGCCTTGGAAGGCCCATGACGTCACCTCTGTGACCCTTGACGTCACACAATGTCAAATGGACATGATGGAGGCAGTTGTGTGCCAACTGACACATGTGGCATGATCCAAAGGCCTTGGAAGGCCTAACGTTTTTCTCCTGGAGGCCAACATCTCACCTAGGAGGCCCAACGTCACCCTAAAAGGGCATGATGTCACCTCTTTTGCATGTTTTAGGGTTTAATTTGTCAAATTTATGTAAAAAAATAGATATTTGATGTAACTGGCCATGTCATCCTTTTTGACCTAATTTTGTAATTAAAAGTCATTTGGATTGTATAAATAAGGGATTAATCCCTTGTATTTTTTCATGATTCTTTCACTCACACAAGTGAGGTCTGAAATTCGGCTCCCTTAGGGTTTATTGGTTGAAATTAAGTGGTGCACAACTCTTGGAGGAGGCTTGTCTTGGTGTTTTTTGACATTTTCTTGGTGGAAAGTCTTCAACTAGGGATTTTTCTAGATTATTCTTGGTGAATGTAAGTGAAATTCTACAATTCTTCTTTCCTTTGAATGGTTATAGTATATTTACTTTGCATTTACTAAGATCATGAAATTTCTAGTATAAAACCCTAGGAGATTAAGCACATGTTATTGTCCTTATCTCAATAACTATCTACCTACTAGATTTTGCTAGAAAACCTATCCATTGAAGCATGTGCTAGAGCCCTACCATTGTAGCACTCTAACATCATTTGTTTCATCAAGTCTGTTAGAAAAATCAGGACTGTGGAGCAATAAAATAAAACAAATGCAAACAAAACACGGAAGATACACAATACAAGAGAGAGACAGATTTGTGTGGTTCACCCAGTGTGGGCTACGTCCACCAGAGAAATTGCCAGGTCCTTCCTTTATTATTATCCAGCAAATGAAGGGATACAACCTACAGAAAAACCCGCTGTAACTTCCTCTTCTTTCTCTCACAGTCTCCTCTCTCAGAATACAATATTCGCCATCAATCATAGCCGCAATACATTTCCCTCATTAAAGAGGGTTCCCTTCTAGGGAAAAAACCCTAACATAATCTCTATCGTTAGATCTGTGACCTTATAATGAACGGTCCAGATTTACAATGAAATTACAATATACATTTACAAGGCAATTTTTCCTTTGGGGGCCCGCTTGCCCCCAGACCCCCCAGCCGGGGGGATAGCCCCCCCGGACCCCGCAGAGGGGGTACCCCCCCTCTGCACTCCCCCGTGTGGAAGAGTGTACATACTTCTGGGGTGTAAATACTTCATGGGGTATAAACACGGCTGAAAGCAAGGACCNGGCTACGTCCACCAGAGAAATTGCCAGGTCCTTCCTTTATTATTATCCAGCAAATGAAGGGATACAACCTACAGAAAAACCCGCTGTAACTTCCTCTTCTTTCTCTCACAGTCTCCTCTCTCAGAATACAATATTCGCCATCAATCATAGCCGCAATACATTTCCCTCATTAAAGAGGGTTCCCTTCTAGGGAAAAAACCCTAACATAATCTCTATCGTTAGATCTGTGACCTTATAATGAACGGTCCAGATTTACAATGAAATTACAATATACATTTACAAGGCAATTTTTCCTTTGGGGGCCCGCTTGCCCCCAGACCCCCCAGCCGGGGGGATAGCCCCCCCGGACCCCGCAGAGGGGGTACCCCCCCTCTGCACTCCCCCGTGTGGAAGAGT
This sequence comes from Picea sitchensis, assembly GCA_010110895.2. Lineage (NCBI taxonomy): Eukaryota > Viridiplantae > Streptophyta > Pinopsida > Pinales > Pinaceae > Picea > Picea sitchensis. Next base: position 38,261 of record SNQJ01S0022806.1, read on the forward strand.
GTACATACTTCTGGGGTGTAAATACTTCATGGGGTATAAACACGGCTGAAAGCAAGGACCTCTGAATCAGGAAGATAATCAGGCTCCACAACCAACAAAGTCTTTATTTACTTCAAGCTTGAGCTAAAGAAGAAGGAAAAACGCTAGGGCCTAGGGTTACCTACTTCCTAGTAGCCATTTTCCTTCTAATGTTTGTTGATTGAGGCCTTGGGTTACCAACACCTCAACCATCATCCCTCTTGTCCTTAGCTCACACATTATCATTTGATTCCTTCAATATTGTTGCTGCAAAAAAGTGACTCCATTAGCCCTAAAGACACCAGTTTAGACCTTGTACTTGATTGATTGATGAGAACAACCCTTAGACCTTATACCTCAAGCTATTTGCTAACTTTTTCTAACCCTAGATTAGACTAATCTACTAACATTCTTTCTGTTGTTACAAAAGTAAGCTACAACCATATATTACAACAGTAAAAGCTCCTAAAAGAAATAGTTAAAGTTGATTTCTACATTGCCATCCTAGCTTCTGACAAGTGCTAGCATATTGCCAATGTTAGGTCACCATATTGGGTCATTTTGAAGCTTGTTTAAGGCATAAATTGTGAAGCTATTATCATATATTTATTGTTGTTATAAATTTCTGTTTGCTTCATCTTATATCAACTTATTGATTTCATTGAAAAGTCCAAGGTTTTATGAGGCACTAACATCAATTGACACTTGCAAAAAATAGTGTTTTCTTGTTTTCATGTTCTGGGAAGGTACACTTAATCATATCTTTGCTTCATATGGTTAAAACTTTGGGACTTTCTGATCAATGTGACTTGTGAGAGGGGACAACTTTCCTTGATACCTTTACCTTTGCCTTCTCAACCCCCCAGGTCACCGAGGATGTCTCCCTTGGGCTTTCACCCCTAAATAGAAAGAGGTGTCGTATTAAGGTAACAGTGATAGGACAACCTCACGTTACGCCAATTTACTGTTCACTTGCCTTTGGTTTTTGGGCAAGTACAAAGTGTGCGATAACAATGCCTCAAAATGGATTTGAAAGGTTTTGAAACCCAAATCTCCAAACTCAGACTTGCCACTAAAATGGGCCTTGCAAGCAAATTCCTCCATTTTTTCCACCATGAAAGGACCAAGATAGATGAAAAATTATATAATGATCCAATTTGGGTCGTTGGTGAGTGTCCAATTATGAAAACAAATATTGAAACAAGAAATGCGATATGATTAGAGTCGAGGACATTCCTTGAAGTGAAAGAGGTAAAAAGACTCTCATTGCTACCAAAGAACCTTTGAGAGGATACGATCAAGGAAATATGGGAGGTGCTCTTCAAGACACCCATAAAAATATTGAAAGTGAATAAGATCTTTGTGTATCATAACTAGAAGACAATTTTTGAGGAGGCTCTCTAAGCCTTATGATAAAATAAGACAAGAGATCAATTCTCCTAATATATTTAGACTTGATGGTTCAACTAAACATTATTTCACAAGAAGAGAGATGCTTATGAAGATGCATGACATCATCAAATCCTTGATAAAATTTTGGTGATGAAGATGACATTCAAAGATTTGTCAAACTGCAAAGAATCAATGCTTTCATTGACAAAAACGTTCAAGCCCATATTCACATGAGGGATAAATTTCCAAAGAATGCAACTCTCAATCATAATTCCCAAGAGAGCATCATGTTTACTCCTCACTGGGAAGAGTCGGGAAGACCTTAATGCACTTTAATACATATATATAAATGACATATCAATATACATTATTCCATAGAGGTAATCAAGTACATATTAGAAAAGGTCCATATTGAATGTTTTGGCATCAAGACGTTATTGGAACATGAGATTCCATCACAAACCTCACCTTGTCAGTTAAGTGGGTCAACCAATTCCTCGGGTCGACGACCGACTAAATTGTTGGTTGACCATGTCCACTTAGGATCCCAGATCCACGTTTTATGGACAGGTTCAACCAACTACACCCGAGATTTTTGGTTTGGTCCATGACCAGAAACTATAGATGGTCCTTGTGATTGGTCTGTCATTACCGAGAGATCTATTTCCGCTCTCATGGAGCATGCTCGTGCTTCAATGCAACATTGTCTTTAGACACCACCACTTCTCTTTGATCCATTCTCCTCTACGGTAATGTCTGTCCCAACAGACATTATGTACTTTTAAGCTCCTATTCTTGCTAATAGATAGAACACAATATAAGGTTATTTTTGGGAGACATTGGATGAACCACAATTTGCATGGGCTAACTTCGTCATGGTTTTCCCTTAAAATACCATAAAATTTGTGATTCCCTTCAATACCAAGTTCAATCCTTGTGAAGATGGGGCTACTAACACAATTGATTATAAATATGCAACAAAGGGATATACCTAGGATTTGAGCAATTTGTACATATTGTAATGATGAGATGATGGATCCTAATGACGAAGTAATCCCCCCCCCC
>SNQJ01S0022806.1:43679-66977 GCA_010110895.2 Picea sitchensis
CCAAGAAACTCCAGTGTATATCAACTTGGTAGGATGGTGTCAAGGAAGAACAACAAATAATTAACAAGGATGAGCCACACGCCCTAAATTTGCTTATGGATGAGCCCCCCAAAGTCAAAATTAGAAGAAAATAGGGACACCCCTTCCAAAAAACAAGATGTGGATCTAAAATCAAAATAATAATATCTATAAAACATCGAATAATATGACTTGATTAATCAACCATATCACACTCAACACTCTTTACATAAAACCAAAAGCATCAAATAATAATATGACTTCACTAACCAACCATATCACACTCTAACACTTTCTACATAAAATCAACTTGCAATGAAAAAGTATAGAACAAAACATATACATCTTGCTAAACAAGTGCCACTATAGTGGTGATGTCTCTGTCCTCGATGATGAAAGGACGAAAGAAGTAGAATGCAAGACCTATCATTGATGACGAAATGAGTAAAATGCAAGATCTTGCACATTAACACACTAGATAATTTGGGATTTTTAAGTTTTCCGACTCTCCACAAGAATACATTTAAGTCAACACATAACATCTCTATCCCAAGCAATTAGGAATTGATTGTATCCAAACATTTACGATATTCAACTTGATAACAAAAATTGCCAAAAATCAAGCGTAGTTCAAAAATGCATGTTCAAAATATTGAGCTAAACAATAATAAATGCTCAGATAAGGGAACACAACTCTCCAATAAAATAATGAAAGAAATTAGTAGTGCAAACACATTATACCTGAATCCCAAGAGCATTTACAACATAACTTATCAAGGAAATTAACAATGGAATACATGAGATAATACAAGTTAATTGCTCAAATGTTATAATCAAGTACATTAATCAGGTAGATCCAAACCTGTGCAAAGCGAGTTCTTTAGAGCATTACAATCTGACCAAACCTTTGGCCAAATTATTGAGTATTATGTTTACCTAGATAAAATCCTTAGTTGTCTTGAATTCTTAGAAAGTATAGATTCGTACTGTTGAATATGATCTCGACAATCAACATTATTTTTCAATTCAAAGTATGTATTCCACTAAATTGAAATGTTTTTTAGGGTTTAAGAAATCTAAAGACAAAAATAAGAAACATGTTATATAATCTAAGGCACATATCTGATAAATGATAAGAAAAAAAACATATGGCTTCAAATCCATCTCAAATAAATGACAAGAAACCGTCTTGAAAGTGTAAAGTAGCGAACACTTAATTTTAAACTACGTAAATGACATGCAAAAACCAAGAAAAGTAAGAGTACCTCATCAAGTGAATTATAATTGTCGAATATATCCTTTGCAACTCTTGTTTAGCCGTTGGTTGTGCATAAGTTGCAAATGATATATGATGAAGAATTGTAATGCCTAGGGCAACAACTTTTTGAATGTCAGAAGTAATAATTGCATGGTTTGGAATGTACATAATATTCTCCACAAACTCTATTGAAGTGAAGATAAACTTGCCTCAGAAAACTTAAACATAATCCCAAGAACTTGGATCTGAAAATTTGCAAGATTTAAAAATAATTACCAGAATATTGGCATTAAAATTGCAACATAAAGAAAACAGTTCCTGGAGGCAACAGTTTCACACATGTTCATTACACAAATTAAATACAATTTATTTGAGACTTTTTTGTTTTGTGGGGAAAGAAAATCATTAAGACTAGCCAAGCTAAACATTGTAGCTTCTAAACACATATATAGAAATATCTATAACTTGAATAGGAATCTCGACAAAGAAGTGGATCTAGCTTCGAAGGTAAAGGCCATATGTTTGTTGTAAAACCAAGCCTTGATACTAAAATACAACTTGATAACAAAAACTCCTCCCATTGCTTGTTGATCTCAGACCAATGGAACAGAACAATAACATTGCATCCTTAAAGTCCTAGTGCTAATAAAAACAATTAAGAAAACAAATTCCAGTGCTATATACCAGGTTGCAAGTCCAACTCAATAGATCTATAGATAACATCCAAATACCATTAACAATTGATGCAATATGCCTCGTTTGTTCATGTTGATATTTTGTGACAAAGCCTCTGATTTCCCATATATAAAAATACACAAAAAACAAATCCGCTCAAAACAGAAGCACATAACCCCTCCACGTTTGAAAATTCCACCAAGGCAACTTTTGAGAGCCTAGCTTCTAGAATATTACACTCTAAAAGTGGCGAAAGAGAATTTTTTTCGTCCAAACCCTTCCACTACTATAAAAAGTACGTGCAGTAGCAGTGAAGCTCATGTTATGATTTATTGTTCAATGTCTTAGAAAATACCTTTCAAATTCAAGTATCTCAGGTTGTAATGCAGACAAATACCTAGTCTCGTCTATAAATGCACTTAGTTTCTCTTCTATATAAACTATAACAATAATAATTGTACCTTAATGTGCTTCTTTAAACACAAAACCACTAAATTTATGCTTAATTTATTGAAGTCCCTAGAAATACATATAAATATAGAGTTAAGATTTGATGTTTAAAGTTTATCTAACAACTAAAAAATAACACTATAATAGAGTTTTTTAACTTGCAAGCATTGAAAGGTCTACAATATTAAATATTGTGTAGCTTGCACAAACATCAATACAAAGTATATTGTATTATATTTTGTTAGGAAGCAAAATATTATTTAGACTGTGCAAATATTTATAAAATGATAGTTTTCAGACTTCGACCTTCTGCTAGAGGTCACAACCCAAGGATTTAAAAAAAACAGGAAACAAAAGAAAGCATTGGGAAATTGAAACCTGCAAACACGTAGGTGAAATTATTTGAAATCCAATGTAGATTTAACAAGCGTCTTCACGTATACACGTTGCATGACATGTTGTTTTCCTCCCAACTATTCAATACCTCATGAAATTTGGACTATCATAGTGAACTGTGTGTTTTGGTTGTAATGTATGTATCACATTTGACGATTGCAACAAGCTACCATAGCACCAGATGTTAGTCAAAAGAGTATTGTTGATCAAATGGAAGATGGCACCCAAAGCCAAGTATGTTCCTGAGTTATTTTTAAATTATATTTTTCTCAGCTGCATGCAAGTTGTTGGAAGTTTTTAGTCACTCACTATTATATGATTTTGCAGAGAAAAACGTATTTTCTAAATTTGTTTGAGTTTATATTGATAGAAGGTAGCATATGCAAAGGAATTATCCCCGACAAGTAGTTGCTAGAGCTAGGCCCTTTCAGCAAAACCAGGCGATATCAACAACAACTTATCAACAAAATCTTGCAGCACCCCTTTCTAGCTATCAGTTGTAATCTAATGCTTAACCTTATTATCACCAACCTGCTGCCACATGATTCAAATAGTGATCAGGGGATCAAATTTTTCTCAAAAATTCAAAGTGCTCGGAATCGCTTCAAACCGGACGAGAGCGTAGACCTCGTCGTTGCGAACCCAACACAACTCGTTTCGTCTCAAACGAACGTCAGGAGCGAGAGATATCACAATCTATTCGGAATGGCAAACAGGCAAAAAAAGGATGCTGACTGTACAGTCCGTACAGGCTGACGTGGCAGGGCCATACGACTGTACGCTGACGTGGCATGTGATGACATGGCAGTGTTTGGTTGGTAGTTGAAGGTGAATGGTATTCTGACACGTGGCATCGTTTGGACAAATGATTGGGTGCCACGTGGCACCCCGGTATTGGTTGTTGATTTGTTTATCAAAATTTTATGGGTCTGTGGGGGTCGAACCCCGGACCTCCCCCACCATTGTAAAGCTTTAACAAAGTCCTCCCGACCAATACGCCCATACATTGTTGCTTACCATATTACTATTTGTATTATATTTAAAATCAACTTTTTGTATATATGGGTGGGGGTCGGGCTGGGGCTTAGCCCCAGCCCGTGGTTATAACATATATGCCATACGACCATGGCTCCGATACAACGGTGCACGCGGGTTTTTACATTGTGGTTCCAACGGTTGGCACGGTTTTGAATGCGCCTGATACTTGGCGCTTGATCATTGGCTCTTTAAGCATTAGCCCTTTTTTCTTATAGAGCGTGGTCATATCGTGACCTCATATGCCCAAGTGCTAGGCGGTTAGGGGCTGGCACGCTCATAACCGTCCTACAGTTCGTATCGTTGGCACGGTTGCGCCCGATGCTGGGTTTTCACGCTTTAAATTGCGTGTGTGCTAGGTTCATGAAACAAGGGTGCGTTTTGTAGATGCAGAGACAACAAGCTTGAAGGGGGGACTTCCAGGAGGCCTAACTTCTTCGTTTTTTGACCGATTGAGGTGCCGAAAAAACCCAGCTAGGGGTTTTTGGACACTCTGAAGCCATTGGAGCAGTCTGTTGGTCATTTTGAGCATTGTAAGGCATGTTTTTGAGCACTTTGAGCAATTAATAATAATGATCCATTGGAAGTTGTACCAGGAGATGTAGCCCAAGAGAGGGGTGGACTCCTTTATCAATTGTTGTGTTTATGTGCTTATGTTCATTTATTATGTTGTTGTCTATTTGTATCTTGCATGAGTAATCCTTTAATTAATGTGTCGCAAAGTTGATCCATTTGCTTTTAACACATAAAATTTACTTGCAAATAATTTCAAGATTTCAAGTCTTCTTCATTTTTAGATCAAATAGCCTACAACAACGAATGCTTTTATATGATACTTTAAGCCTGTGGTGCCTGTTGGAGATGGTTATGAGAAACAACCTATAGGTATAGAAACTACATTGTAGTTGCACATGGCTCAAGGACAAGTTGTAGTTGCACATGTCTATGATTACAACAAGCATCCTTAGTTATGAGGTTGCCTTTGATATCATGTTATATCTGTAATTTAATATTCAATTTTAGTTGCTTTCCTGTTGTGAAGGTAAGTGTAGTGAAGTTCCATACCTAAGAGTTGTTCCAGGAGCAACAGTTCGATAGCTTGTTGCAAACCTCGTTGAATAACCCATTTAACTAGATCCACCGGTAGCGAGGGGTATTCCATGAAACTATGAATCATGCTCTTTCCACTAAGGCTTATAATCTCACGGACGAAGGTGTTGCCACAAACGAGGGTGAAACTAANTTGTTGCAAACCTCGTTGAATAACCCATTTAACTAGATCCACCGGTAGCGAGGGGTATTCCATGAAACTATGAATCATGCTCTTTCCACTAAGGCTTATAATCTCACGGACGAAGGTGTTGCCACAAACGAGGGTGAAACTAATCCCACGGATCTTGCGGGGATGCTTATCATTTCATGGAAGGAGGTGCTTATCATGGGAACGAGGGTGCTTGCTAGGCTAGGTAGCTTCCTTGAACGTTGTTTCAAGGATCCTCACTCTCTCTTATGGAAATAATGTCATTTCTGATGGCGGGAGGGATAAAGCAAGCAAGGCAAATCCCACTACTCATTGGGCACATCATTAATGGTTAGGTTATTTTGGTTTCAGTCATGTAACTACCACCACTAGTTGCAGAGGAAGCAATTTACCCAACAATAGAGTAAGTAACGTAGGTTTACGGGGCCACCAATAAAAAGCCAAAGGCATTCACACCATCAAGATCTTTTCCCTACAAGGTATGATGTAGGTATCAATTATTTTCTTTGAGTTGTTTGGAAATTAATAGAACTCATATTTMTGGAAGTATACTTACTTACAGACCTCCATGGCCCGACTAAGATTTACTCTTCATCATATATGAAGGTATACTTACATAACTCCCCTAGCCTTGCTCAACTCACACTCTTCCCTTCAACAAAGCGCATCTTGGTGAGTTTGTCCTGAGGTCCTGCTTCTTTCCCCTCGGTTCACCCTCCCGAATATACATTTCTTGCGGAATGAATGATGTTGGAACTCAATTGAACGTGCATGATTTGAACCTTGAAAAAACAACTACAACCAATGAACTAGTGAAGCAATGATGAATGCTTCTTTCCCCTCGGTTCACCCTCCCAAATATATATTTCTTGCAGAATGGATGATGTTGGAACTCAACTGCACGTGCATGATTTGAACCTTGCACAAACAACTACAACCAACAAACCAATGAAGCAATGATGAATGAACCAGTGATGAATTTGTGTGTAGTTTCTTGTTTGTATGATGCYCAACAKGCCATCGCACATTACAGGKAAGATATGACTGTACTAGGGACTGTGATAACCACTTGGGAAGGTGCTGAGAGGAATGACATGGTTGTGCAGGATAAGGGCAGAATGACATGGTGGTGCAGGATAAGGGTAGAATGGCATGGTGGTGCAAGATAAAGATTCAACATGCAAACTGGCATTAGAGTGTTAATGTAACAGACTCACACTTGACAGTGGAAGTGTTAATGCATAGAAGTGTTAAAAGTTTGGATATATGTATGAACAAATCGTCGTAAACAACTTCAATAGACTTAGACATTGTACAAAATGCATTCCAAAAACTTAGACTTACAATAGACTAAACACTTAGGATATCTAAGATGATCTCGACAATAAGACTTCCATATTATTAGCCATTATAATGTCTCATAAAATTAATTTGAATATTATAAAAAAAACAAAAAAACATCTAAGATGATCTCGACAACAAAACTTCTATATTATTAACCAATATAATGTTTGATAAAATTAATTTAAATATTATAAAAAACAATTTTTATTTTTTTTTAAATATTAATTTAATTTAAATATAAAAACAATTTTATTTCTTTTTTTAAATATTAATTTAATTTAAATTAATTTAAATATTATAAAAATTTGAATAGAAAAAAAAAATATTTACAATTAAACTCAAAGTAATTGACATTCAAGACCTGATCCATTGCTAAAGTTCATGACTTTCCTTCGACAAAAACTAATAATAAGAAAACAATCCCATGATAACAAACAATTTTTTAAATTTAAAACGAATATACCCATTATATATAAATTGAAAAAAATAAAAGAATGGAGGCAATTTATCTTAAAGAAGAAGGCAGGCAATCACATCGTAATTAACAGTTTTTAAATGTAAGCAATGAATAAATGAGGAGATCAAAATCATCATATTTTATAATATACATATATATATATAAGAATGGAGAAAAATAGATGGATTAATATTTTGGGAACATTTGCTTTAAAATATCTCTTTGCACATACTTTTCATTTGCACATGATATATATTAAAAAAAAATTGGTATCTAAAATTAATATAAATAAATTATAAGAATTAAGAAAATAAATATCTAAATATATATATATATATATATATATATATATATAAACTAAAAAATAAATGGATTAATATTGTATTATTATTTTTATATATATATTATTATTTTTAAAGAATTAAGAAAATATCTAAAATAAGAAAATATAAAAACTAAAAAATAAAATGGATTAATATTGTATTATTATTTTTTATATATGTGATTTATAATGTTGACGTGATTCTCATGTTGTACACCATATTAATATATATTTAAATTTTTATAAAATGTTTAATAATAAATTCTCCCAATGTATCATGATAATTTCTCAAATTTGTTGTTAGCCATTTCTAAGTTTATGATTCCCATGAACTTGCCAATAATAATTGAGAGCAACGTCATTTGTTCAAGCCAACATCAAATAATCAAAATAAGTGTTCATTGAATGTTGACTTCATTATTTAGTATTTATACTTAAACGTAATGCCATATAATTGGTTGTTTTTTAAACTTTTATTTATTGTAAATTTACCTATTATTTTGATTAAAAAATATACACATTTTTATACTCATTATTTAGTATTTATATTTTAAATGTAATGATCTATAATTATTGTTTTTAAAATTTTTATTTATTTTAAATTTACTTATTATATTTATTAGAGATTTTGATATAAGTTTATGAGGGTGGGGTGGCGCATAAATTAGAGAAAATGAACATTTTCCCATATTTATGTCTTTTCTGATGGGGAGGAGACACAGACAAAAGCCTATTAATAATAAACTTTATCTATTAATGCCCTCCCTCCCACCCTATATACATGTGGGTTATTATATATACTTTTATCTATTAATGTTCCCCACCCCATATGTAGTGGGGCATTGATAGAAAAACATATTATGTGGGTGGGGGAACATTAATAGAAAAACTTTATCAGGGAGATTAATGAAAAATTTATTTAAAGTTTTCTATTAATGCCCCCACCCATTATTTCCTTTGATTAAAAATTATATTTCTTACACTTCATTATTTAGTATTTATACTTAAATGTAATGACCTATAATTATTGTTTCTTAAAATTTTTATTTATTTTTAAATTTACCTATTATATTTATTAGAGATTTTGATATAAGTTTATTATTTTTGAATTTTTCCTAAATCTTTTATTGTTTGTGGAAGATTCATACTTAAATTATTTTTATATAAAAAATTGGGTTAGTTTAAAAGCTTGACGTTTTTGTGTTTTTATGGGCATATTTTCTATTTAATTTTGACAAAAAAATTGTTGGAACTCAACATTTGAGTAATTGAGTTCATTTAAGGTCACCTAATTAACCTGTAAAGTCTAATGAGGTTTATACATACCCTACCCTCCTCGATTTGAACCTGGTGGACCTCTTAAGAGGAAACATGTTCTTAACCATTAGGCCCACCTGAAGCTATATAAATCATCTTCCATGGTAATATGTCTTTGTAGATATTTCAAAACATTAATCATTAACCAAAGTTTTACCTACAAACCATTGAAACTAACTATCATAACGCTCTATACATATTGTTAAGTTTATTTTGGATCCATTATTTGAAAATAATTCTCTCCACATAAAGTGGATGATTCATATATATATATATATATATATATATATATATATATATATATATATATATATATATATATATAACTTAAGGACACAATGAAATATTTTTTTGGTTATTAATATTTCTTTTAATTTATAGGATGTCAAGTATATGTGTTTTGTTTATTTTGAATCCACTATTTGAAAACAATTCTTCCACATAAAATGAGGATGTGATCATATATATATATAACTTAAGGTGGACACTGGAATAATTTTTTAATATTAATATTTTCTCTTTTAATTCAATCTTCATACATGTTAAAACACTAAAGTAATTGCACATCTCCCTCATAATGGGATGTAGAAAACACCTATTGGCATGATACATTTTTTTATACTTTTAATTGCTCTATATTGAATTTTTTTGTTATTTTATTTTTTAAATGTCATGTACACAACTCCCATGTTGAGCATGGAAGGAATTAAACATCTTCCTTATATATATATATATATATATATATATATATATATATATATAACTTAAGGTGGGCATTAAAATATCTTTTAAGGAGTGATCGCTAAATATCATTTTGCTATTAATATTTTTTAAATGCCACATGTCACTTCCATGTTGAGCATGGAGGGGAATTATACATCTCCCCTCATAACCATTAGGTAGCTAGAGAGGTAGTGGCTGGGAGAGGGAGGGGGAGGGGTACCTGTGGCAGAGGGTCCACTGGAGCACAGTGGAGGTCATTCAATGTATGGCAGACTAGGTCCACTATATTATTAATAAGGCCCACCATGGTAGTTAGATATAATAAATGAACAATTAGATATAATAAATGTAAGATGACTTAATATGTTCTAATTTCTAGAAGATTCCTCCTCTAGAATGTTCTTAGGTGATGGTAGCACTATATAAAGGTGTTCAACAATGTAATGGGATATGGAGAGAAGTATTGTATTTGGAGCGGTAGCTCATCAGAGGAAGCCCCCTCAAGAGGAAAGTGGCGAGAGTGATCCCTCCTATACAGGGATCAATTTGTATGGTGTTTCCTCCTCAAGGGTTTGATATAATAAAGTGGTGTTTCTCTACCTCAAGCTTCATATATCTTATGTGGTGATTGTATTCAGATATCCTTGTACCGTTGTGGTATTTTGTATTCAATACTTTGTCTCTTAACAATTGGTATCCGGTGCCCTTCCTTGGACAAAGAAGGGAAGAATGTTTTGCTCTTTTGCAAAATTTTTTGGAAGAAAAAGAGGGCGGTTCACTTCAGGTTCATATATGAATCTTTAAGAGATGAATTGGAAAACAAATTGGTTATTTGAATTCTCCTCGAAAATACCCAATTTCAAAAACAAAATCACCCGAAACCAGAGTTTCGGAAGTGAAGTTATGAGCATTTTAAATTCAAATTTTTTTTTTTTTTTTTTTTTTTTTTTTTTTTTTTTTTTTTTTTCTTAATTAATTTATTGTTCTATTCTTTTGGGTTTTTTCATGATGGCTAAGGAACTGCAAAAGTTCATAACTTTCATAGGGTGCACATATTGTTACCAGATCAATTCCATTGAATAAATTATTTTAAGAGCTTTGGTATATATTTTATGTGGTGTTTTCTAAGGCCCATTTCCTCTCAAACCCTAAAGAAATTGTACAGATGACTCACATTCAAAGCCCAATTGTATGACAAATTGCATGAATTTGTAGATGGCCTCACAGACGGCCTCAAAGATAGTTTTTGTAGCATTCAAGATTCATCGGATAACATGCAGGAGAGATTTTATGGCGACATCATGATGAATATAATCAAGAAATATATGCTTGGTATGATTTTGAGGTTGATTGCAATGATTGTATATGGATAGTTGTCACTGGGATGACAACCACTTCCATTTTCTATTTGATGACCCTCGCCTCCACTTTCTGGAGAGAACATCAATGTCTCACATCAAGAACTAGTTATGATTACCAATGTCCAAATTCTCAGACATCCCACAATGGTATTGTTCCTTCCATATTCAACTTTGATCCTTTCCCCACTATGTGGATGGATATTCTTATTTGGATCCACATGATAGGTGCTCTACATTGGGAGAATTACTTTTCACTTTTGGTTATTGGGTTATGATATCTTCCGTGTAGAGTTCAAATGAGCACTTGGACATGGGACCTTTGTTTACAATGGCGCTTGACTACTTCAAAGATGGTGGCTTTGATTTCTCACTGGGACCTTGGTTCTCCAGCCTACTATCACTATGGTTCACACTTATCCATGGGACCTTGTCTCTAGTCTACTTCATCACTATGGTTCACACTTATCCATGGACCCTCGTTCTCTCTAGTTCACTTACAACACTATGGTCCACACTTATCTATGGGACCCTAGTATATGGTTGTACATCAAGCTGAGGACAACACTTTCATAAGGGATGGAATGTTAGGTAGCTAGAGAGATGGTTTGGGGGGGGTATGGGCCTCGAGGGGCTCCATAATGATAATAGTGGAGGCTATCTAATGTAAGCAGGGACTAGGTCCACTATATTATTAATAAGGCCCACTATGGTAGTTAGATATAATAAAATGTAAGAGGACTTTAGAAGGTTCTACTTCTAGAAGATTCCTCCTCTAGAATGTTCCTTAGGTGATGGTGCACTATATAAAGGTGTTCAAGAAATGTAATGGGATATGAAGAGAAATAATGTATTTGGAACGGTAACTAATAGGGAGGAAGCCCTAAGAGGCAAGTGAACAGGGGATGATCTCTTCCTTAATATGATCCATTATATGGTGATGCCCCACCAAGGGCTTGATATAATAAAGTGGTGGCTTTCTATAGTATTGTTTCATATATCTTGTGTGGTGATTGTATTAAGATATCTTTGGTAATCAAGTATGTATTTTGTATTCAGGACTTTGGTTCTTAACACATACTAGATGGTAGAAAGAATTTTCAATGCAATAAGTTATACAACATTTTAAGAATTTGATGACTAACATAAAGTAACAATAGGCTTGTAAGATATCGTTAATATGGACATGTTAGCCACATCATATAAGGGTATAGTGTTTAAATTCAATGTCGATAGGACCCCATAAGGGTAGTAGGCTTTAACAGATGGCTGAGCCAACCAAAGTGACATATTGCTAATCCGAAATATAGATAATCATATCATAAATTCCTAAAAATATAAATGATAAATTTCAAATGGTATTTTGATAGAAAGACATAAATAATCTACTACAAAATTTGTTCCAAAATTGGATAGGTGAAAAGAAAACTTACTCATTGGTTAAAAGCAAGTCCACCAACAATGTTTATAAGTGATTATTTTATTTTCTTATGTAAGAATAATTTTGTTTAATTTTGAACATCTTCTCTGCTAAGTCTCTAATATTGGCCCATTACCCTTAATTGGGGTATATTAGATTAGTAATGTTATTTTATTTATGTCGCCTTTAGCCATTAGTTGTAATTATACCTCTTAACTCCTATATATACCAAGGAGACATTTTCATTCTTTGAATCATCTTGTACTTGAACATTTAGCGGGTAAAGGGAGGTTTCCAAGAGGCTTTATTATATGAAATTATCTCTTTCAAGGCGTTGAGCACTTTTCCCCAGGATTTTCTATGCTATATTGATGTTTGTTCTTAACATATGGTATCGTAGGCTCAAGGTCTTGGGGTTTCGCTAGCTACATCCGAGACACCGTGGAATTTTCATTATAAATTTTTTCTACAACGTTCGTAAGGAACTTGGAGGGTAATACCAGGACGGATCAAGGCATTTGGTTCAAAATTTCAGCCCCGAGGCCTTATACTTTCGAGATATAGCCTGTAACAAGATAGGGCTCGAATCATCCCTCGAATGAGTCTTTATGCATCTTATAAAAACGTTTCGTAATGTTTCAGAACCTGAACTCTAGAGGCCATTTACAGAAATTAGTAATTTATCCATGGTAAAAAATTTCAGCCTGGTCATCTTAAATTTGTAGATACACCTCTTGTAAGACAGGGTATCTGACTAACCCTATTGAATAGTCTCAAGAAGGCGCTCTGTGTAAAACAATCATGGTCTCTTCCTAGAGTATCCAAATTGTGTGGACTGGTTGCATTGGATCATGGGCAGTCTATAGTATTTTAAAAGTGAGTTTCAAAATTTTATATCAATTATTTTGTGTGGGGCACACTATGCTGAGATCTCGCTGGAAAGGGCCAAAAATCAACAAGTTGTGGGAAGTTATCGAATTCCACTTAGCACATCCAATTTTGATCAGACCTGGCATTGAAGGCAAGAGAATACATATCAGAGAAATACATAAGATAAAAGTTTCATACCCAGAAGGTCCAAAAATTGGGAGATACAACAGAAGAAATATTATTGTCTAGCATAACCACCTCAAAATCAAAAGTTCACAAAAGTGATACTTGGCCAACATGCCACCTAAAAGGAACTTCTACACCAAATAAGCCTCCGTGAAAAATCCTACTTGGACTTTTGATGAAGGTGATGAAATGCTTAGGGACATAAATGAACTACAAGCTAAGATGGATTCATGGAATCCAAGTTGGATACTAAGATGGATCTTAATGGAAGCTAAGTTGATACCAAGATGGATTCAATGGAAGCTAAGATCATGGAAGTATTGAAAATTTCTCAGAATGTAGAAGACACCTGAAAGTGAAAATGCATCCCATGAAATTCATGATGGACACAAGGAAGGTGAATCTCAAGAATGAGAAACTCCAACTTTGGGTTGAAGACCAACCATCGCTCCTAAGATTGACATGAGGAAGTTTGATGGCAAGGGACCAATCATTATTGATACTTCGATGGAGCAATTCTTTGATCCTCATAATGTGCCACATACAAAAGGCAAATGAATTGCTTCTTATATTTATAACCTAATCAATTTGTTTTGGTATCGATGGCTTTTTCCTCGCAAATCACTCATCACTTGACAATTTTCATGGAAGAAAATGATAGCACACTATGAGATACAAGGAGCAATACCTTCTTTAGCCAATTGATAAATCTCAAGCAAAGGGTTCAGCTTACTGGGCACATTGAGAACTTCCAAAGATTGAATATAAAGGTAACCGAGCATTCCCGTGATGAGCACTTGATTGATGTATTCATAGGGAACTTTAGAAGGATAACATTCAACATGAGGTTCGCTTTGGGAGCCCAAATCATTGAGAATGCATTTAAGGTGGCAAGAAATGTTGAAAGTAAAAATATGGCTATGGCTACTGAAGGGACCTATCCTAACATCTATAAAGAGAACAATGCCCTTCCTCCTAAAACACTAACCTACAAGGTTGACAATCTCAACAATTGAGGAAAGAGCAAAAGGTTTATGTTTTAATCTGTGATGCCAGCATAGTAAGGGACATAAGTGTGGTGGAGAAGAAATTTCATTCTTGACATAGATTGTGAAGAGGAACAAGAACAAGAACAAGAACCATCTCAAGATGAAAACATAGAAGCAATTTCTCCTGAAGATTTGACTCCCACTTATATCGTGTAATGCATTGACCGGAATTAGCACTCCTCAAACCCCTCAAGATCAAAGGATACATCAAAGTCATGGTAATAGTCCTAATTGATTCGGGCAAGCATTCCTATAATTTCATTCATCAGAATTAGCCAAAGAGACCAATTGCTTTGTATATCCAAATGTATTTCATGATGGTTATGGCTGGAGGAACTATCAATTGCTCCAAGAAAAATGCAATAAGATCAATCTTACTATGTGGGGGAATATGTAATGAATAGTCCAACGATTGCTATACCCATGGGTGGTGCAGATAAGTTGTACTAGGAATCCAATGGTTACAACTATTAGGAACAATGGCTTTTAATTTTCAAGAACTTTCATGAAATTTTTATTGGAAGGAAAAGAAATTGAGTTGAGAGGTATCGTAGGGAAGCCCTAAGAAGGTGATAAGCGCTCACGGCATGACAAAATTATTGAAAAAAGCATCAAGGCATTATTGCAAAAAAAAATATACTCACTAGATGTTCAAACAAATAAGCTATCTATTCCTCAAGATCTCCAAAGTTGATCATTGATAAGCATTCCAAAGTATTTTAAGATATTCCCAAAGGTCTCCCACCCACTCAAATCAAGGATTATGAAATTCACCTAATTCCCCGGAGTGTTCCTCCTAACATCAGCCATACAGATACCCTTATTCAAGAGTGAAATTGAGCGCATGGTTGAAGAAATGCTAGAGGTTAAATTCCATTAGACCTAGCCAAAGTTCTTTACCGCACCAAAGGTAATGGTATTCAAGAAAGATAGCTCATGGCTTATGTGTCCGGATTATAGAGAGCTCAACAGATCAATTAAAGATAAGTTTCATTCCCGGTGATTGATGAATTGTTAGGTGAAATACATGAAAATCTGGCCTACAAAAATTGATCTCCGTTCAGTATCATCAGTTGAGGATTAAGAAAGAAGATATCCCAAAACAACATTCAACTCCATGAAGGCCATTATGAATTTTTGGTCATGCCTTTGGCCTACAAATGCACCTTCCACATTCCAAGGGTTGATGAATTCATTTTCAAGCCCTTCCTTCAAAATTCCAGGTTAGTATTTTGATGATATATTAATCTATAGCAGTCTTGGGAGGATCATCCGCAACATGTTGACAAGGTGCTACAACTACTAAAGGAGAAACAACTATGCCAAACCATCCAAATTTTTCGAGTAAAGGAGGTAGAGACAATATATTGTATCTCATGAAGGTGTCAAGGTAGACCTCATCAAGATTAAGGCCATGATGGACTCACGATTCCCAAAACATTAAAAAATCTTAGAGGATTTTTGCCTGGATGTGTTACTACCGCAAGTTTGTTCAAAACCATGGAAGAATAGCAAAAGACCTTTAACCGCACTAACTAAGAAGGATGCATTTTCATGGACTCCGAGGCAACTAAATCGCTTGAACAACTTAAAGAGGTGCGGATGTAGCTCCTGCCTTGACCACTCCAGACTTCACAAACTCCTTTATTGTGGAATGTGATGCATCGGAAATGGAATTGGTGTTGTCCTAATGCAA
Organism: Picea sitchensis; assembly: GCA_010110895.2. Lineage (NCBI taxonomy): Eukaryota > Viridiplantae > Streptophyta > Pinopsida > Pinales > Pinaceae > Picea > Picea sitchensis. Next base: position 59,515 of record SNQJ01S0022806.1, read on the forward strand.
GAAGGAAGGCCCCTAGCTTTGAAAGCTTAATTTCACTCAAGGGAAGAGACTTACACAAACCCATTTATGAGAAGGAAATGATGGAAATACTACATGCATTGAAGAAATGGCTGCCCCACTCATTGTGCAGGCACTTCCTTTAAGACAAAAATGCATCATGATAGTCTTAAATAATTTTGGAACAAAGACTATCTTCTTAAGAACAACAAAAAATGGGTAACCAAGATAATCGGGTTATGATTTTAAAATCGCCTCTATAAAAGGGGAAGCAAAAATGTTGTGGCATGCACTCTCAAGAAAGGATGAAAAATGTTGAGGCCTTTCTCTGCTATCTCGGATCATCCAACCCGATTGGATAATAGAAGTAAGGGATGAATGGAAGAATGACTAAAAAGTGTGGACTCTCATCAAAGGTTGCAGCTAGGATTCTGCATCGATACATTTACATGGAAAATGATTCACTATGGTACAAAGATCGCTTATATTTATGTAAGAACTCCCAACCAAACAACAAAAGGTGCTATTGGAACCGCACACCTCCAAAAGAGGGAGGGCACTTGGGATTTTGAAACCTACCATAGAGTCAAGAAGGATTTTTTTTGGGATGGCCTTAAACCGATAACTAAAGGTTTGTGGCAGAATCTTTTGTTTTCCAACAAAATAAGGTGGAACAATTAAGACACCTGGCCTTTTACAACCATTATCCATCCTAAGTCGGGCCAAGGGAGGAGGTTTCCATGGATTTCATCATAGGGTTACCAAAACCGGCTGGAAAGAGGTCATCATGGGTGATTGTTGATAGATCCACTGCTAACGCATTAATTTTGTGCACTCTCCATCCCTTCAAAGCTAGGCACACCCCATCGCATTCATGGAGACAGCTCAAAGCTAAGCATGGCAGCCCAAAGATTATTGTAAGACAGAGATCCCATCTTCACTGGACATTTGGACGTAATTATTTTCTTGTTTGGGTACTCAATCATTCTCATAGCTCATCCTATCATCCCCTAATCGATGGACAAACCGATAGTGAACAAATGTTCCGGGAAGGATACCTTCGTTGCTTTGTCTCGATAAACAAGCACAATGGTTCAATGGTTACCCTTGGCGTATCGGTGGTGATAACACTTCCTTTCACACTGCAACAAAATGACACCATTTATGGTGCACTTATGGATTACACCTCTTTCCATCACTTATTCTCTAAAAAGAAAAATCTAAGGTTCAAGTAGAAGCACGCATCGAGAATCAACAACAACAAGTTCTCCAAATCTTAAAAGGACAACCCCGACCATGGCACAAAATCGCATGAAACAACAAGTGACCAACATCAGAGGAAAGAATTTTGAAGTAGGAGATTACATGCATTTTAAGACTACAACCATACAAAACAGATGTCCCTCAAGCAAGCCAAGAAAGATAATAAATTATCACCAAAGTACTATGGCCCTTTATATATGTTGCAAAAAGATTGGTACTATGGCATACAAATTGGAGCTGCCTGTGATCTTCAATGAAAATAATCTAAGCCCATGTCGCTTAAAGAAAGTTATAGGCTTAATAAGATCCCAATTCAAACTATATTGCTGCACTTGACGAGGAAGGGAAAATGATATTGGAGCCGAGCCATCACCGACACAAGAATTAACTGGGAGGGAATAGATCCATTCTTGCATCCCAATAAATGGAGGAAACTACCAAATTAATATTCCAAAATTTGGGAAGATGAGCCCTTTATACAAAAGCATCCAGAGTTACTCAAGCATCATGGACAACACTTGTCTCAAGGAGGGCATGTTAAGCCCTAATATTGGCTCATTTTCACTTAATTGGGGCATATTAGGATTAGTAATGTTATTTTATTTATGTCGCCTTTGGCCATTAGTTGTAATTATACCTCCTAGTCTCCTATATATACCAAGGAGACATTTCTACTTTGAATCATCTCAGATTTCTTGAACATTTAAGGGGTAAAGGAGGTTTCTCCTCGAAGAGGCTTATTATCCTGAAATTATCTCTTTCAAGGCGCTGAGTACTTTTCCTCCTAGGATTTTCTATGCTATTGATGTTTGGTTCTTAACATCTTCTTAATTATTTTTTCCTAAAGGTGTTTGGTAAGCTAATTTTTAGTTTTATAGTACATAGCATTTCCTTTTTTTCTATATTATTTTTTTGGGGGAGAGGACACAAAATTTGAGTGGGGTTCAATAGTTGTAAGGGAAGTTGTGGGAGTGGATCCCAAACTTAGATGAATTTATAACTATTTCTCAAAAAGAGTGAAGAGATTGATAAACATGTTCAATAGAAGAAATACTAACATAATCTTAAACCAAAAGAAACAATGACACATTCACACACTGTATAGACAAGGTTTATCCTGCAAACTATTAACTAAGAAAATAAGACTAACTCAAAGCCACAACTATGTATCTCATTAAGTATTATTTTAACCATTCAAAATACAATATTTAGGTATTCCACAACATTATCAACCCTAATTCGCTAACTAGGATTAGATTACAACCCTAATCCTTAAATAAGATTAGATTATAATGGGTATAAACTATGCACTAAAACAACCCAAAACCCCATAAAAACACCTATAATTGATAAACATGTCAATATGCATAGTCTTTTATACTCATACAAAGAATACTTCAAATCCAACAATCTTCCACTTGTTGAATACAATGCAATGGCACCCAAATAGTCACAAACTCGATTACTTGGGGTAACCAAGCCCATTGATTTGTGCAACTAAAACTTCTTAGTGCTCACAAATGTTGTTAATGAATTTGTAACATTTTTCAAGGTGTAAAATTTCTCCAACAACACCCTCTTTCTTCAACCATATCTCTAATAAAATCGTATTTCACTTCAATATGCTTCATCTTAGCATAATAAGTAGGGTTCTTTGCCAAAAGATTGTAATTATATTGTCACAATTATTTCCCATATCTTTTCTATAAAACTACTTGAACACAAATCCAGAAACATATATCTTCCTTTCCTAGCATGAGTGGTTGATGTAATTAGTTTCTGTTAGTTGAGAGTGCAACCAAAACCTACATCTTGCTCATCTAATCGATTAGAAGAAAGTTAGCTAGGTTAAACATCTAACCACTTGTAGATCTTCTATAGTAAAGATCTTTGACCTATTCTACATTGACACAAACCTATAAATCTATGACTTTGTTCATTCCACATCTTTTATAGTAGCAGATTGCATAATTTGAAATTCCACACAAATATTTAAAGATCCTCTTTAAGATGTATTCTTTGTAGGTATAAACTATACATTCTAACACATTTGGTGGGGGTCTAACTTTTATGTGTATTCATATATTTTCACCGCATTCCAGATTATGCAATATGATGTCAAGGAAGACTCCATACCAAATAGAATATTGGATGTACAAGGTCTTGTTGATGCAGACTGGGTTGAATATCTTGATTAGAGAAGATATATGAGTGGTCATGTGTTTAATTCTATTTGGAGGAGCAAGAGGTAGGTTGTAGTTGCACTTTCAACTATAGGACTTGAGTAAATGGCAACCCTTCATATGAGAAAGGAAGTTGTATGTTTGTAGAGTTTGTGTTCATGTATTAGTTTTGTATAGAAGTTATACGGATAGATTGTGATTGTCAAAGTGCAATCTTCCTAGAAAGGATCTCACTTATCATGCTAAGAAAAAACACATTGATGTGCAATACCATTTTGTTAGAAACATGGTTGAAGAATATGGTCGTGTTGGAGAAGTTGATACCTTGGTGAATGTTGCAAACACATTAACAAAGTCTCTTAGTGCAGGAAATCAATGGGCAAAATTTCCTTTAGCATCTAACTTTATAAATGCCCTACTCCCTTTATTGTAAAGTATTCAACAAGTGGGATATTTTTGGATATGTCTTGAATTGTTTGTAGGGAGATTTTGCATTTGGTCATGAGGGAGCAGGGAGACATAGACTATTGGATATGCATTTTGTGCCTTTTTGTCCAATTGTAATCTAATTATAGTTAAAGGATTAAGGTTGGAATCCCATAGCCCATCTAGAGTTAATTGGTGTTGTAAAACACCTAAATAATGTATTGTGAATGGTTTATTCAATACAATCATAGAAATAGGAGTGGCTTTGAGTTTGTTGATTTTCTCAATTGAAAGTTTCTAAGTAACTCACTTATGTATTGTGTGGCACCATTGTTTTGTTTTGTTTAAGATGCTTTTAACATATTGTTTTTGTTTTTGTTTAAGATGCTTTTAACATATCTTCTCTTGCACAAATTTACCAAAATATTTAAAGTTATTGGTACCATCTATGAAAGTCCAAAATTGACTATGTCCAAAGACTCTACAACCAATTTTTTGTTTTTACGGAAACCACTCAATTTTTAGTAAGATAGAGATTAAAACTTTAGTAAATACTTCCTACATTTTCATTTCTTTCTTTTAATATAGATAAATTCAATTAATATCAAAATAATTTATTGAAAATGCAAATAGAGAATAAAATGTTAAAAACTTTGTTTACCTTAAAAATCTTGTTATAAACACACATACATTTATTTTTTAACCAATTCTCAAATTTAGAAACCCATAAAGTACCTTGACATTGTATTTCAAGAATTGCATGAAATTTTTAAGGTTACTAACAACTTTGGCATCTTTGTTTAAAAATCTTGTCATAAAAACACATACAGTTTTTTTTAACCAATTTTCAAATTTAAAAACCCATAAGATACCTTGACATTTTCTTTCAAGGATTGCATGAACTAACAACTTTGACAACTTTGTTTTTCATTTCCATATTTAACAATTATATTAATATTAATTAAGTCACTAACACATTTTTTAAAAACAATTTAAAAAAACATTTTGAACCTTAACATCAAGGTAAAACATATCTTTCATTTTTTTTATTATATATTTTTAAAAATAATCATTTATAAACATTTTAGAATAAAAAATGAAATTTTAAAAATGCCCAAGCAATGTTTATACCCCTCATATTTTATTACCTTTTCTTGTTATTTTTTATTGTAAATTTTTCAATTCTGTGTAATGTTTTTTTTTTTTTTTTTGTAAGAAAGAGATTTTATATATAAAAGGTCTTCAAAAAACCAGACCAGAGGTACAAAAACTTGAAAACAACTGTGTTGTAGTTACTGAACTGCCCTAATAGAGGGGAAACCGGTTCAACCAACCGGGTAAGTCTAGCAGTTTACAGTCTGACAATCTTAGAAAACAGAACTAAGCTGACTAAGCTACAACTAAGAAAAGAAACTAGTAAAGAGAACATAACCCCTGTAGGGTCAGACACTTGGCGAGTAACCTGGCCAGGTGGCTTGATAGGCCGCGTACCAAGGTTCCTCTTCAATGGGTGTCCCTTTGCCTTCCAAATGCATGTCAAATTCCACGTTGCTCTCGTCCATGTTGGCAGCTGGCAGGATGTCTCCAGGCGGACTGTATGCATGCAGGCCTGTAGCTGTCGCAACCTCCATGTCCTCATGCGTGACCTGCTCCACAACGACCCCGGCTGAACGTTGCGTCTAATCATTCCTGTCGTCGCCCTCTGCATGGGGTGCCTCTGCTGAAGACGCATCTTCTAGAGTGGATGGGAAAGCATCCTAGAAGGTGGATAGGATATGAAGGAGGGTCGAGGTCTTCCCATCCATAAGTTGCAGTCGAAATTGGAGGTCCTCCATTCCCTGACGAAGCTCGAAGACCAGTCCATAAAGAATGGCTAGACTATCTTTCAGTTGCGAATCAAGGATGGAGTTGGTAGATGAGTATGCACTATGTCGGGCACTTCGAAGAAGAGGTGGCGCCCCCAAGGGTGGCTGGGAGGAGTAAACTACCGGTGCAAAAGAAGGTTCGCTGGTTCTGGAATTCGGTGGGACAGCATGAAATCGCGAAAGAGAGCCCGACGAGCTATTAGTGATGACTAGGCATTCAAACCAGGAGGTAGGCGGGGTGGAGGAGGCGAGAGGTTCCAGCTCGGGCTGCAGAGGCGCCGAGGAGAACGTGAAGGGAGAACCAGGGGGAGAAGCAAAGGTACAGGGCCGAGGAGGATGCCATGGAGAACCTCTTCGTGGCCTTCCTCTTTGACGCGACATAATGTGCTCCAGTTGAAGGCAGAAATGAGTTGAGTGCCCTAAGCAAATGTGAAGAGCCTGGAGAGGGCCGAGGGCTGCGAACACCATGAAAAAACAAGATAAACCAGGCCTGGGTAGAGGAGGGATGAGAGGGTCGGGTCGCGAGCGAGGATGGAAAACACTTGCAGACGGAGGAGCCATAGTAAAGTTGGTAATGAGAGTCGGGCACACCAGAGTTAATGGTGTTGCAGTGACGTGAAATCTCATAAATGCAAGGTCAAGGCGATGGTAATTGGCACGAGACCAACACATGGCTCCCTACCTTGCTGGCCTGACCTCTCTCCCGCTTCTCGCCATATGTCTCGCACTAACACCCCATCCAGGGAATTCTGTGTAATGTTATTTCTTAGTGAGGAAGTTCAAAATTGTCTAGATGGAAAACATGCCTAAAACAATGTTTAAACATAAAAAATAAACATTTAATACCCAAAACAAATGGATGAATGTAAGAAATATTATTTCCAAGTCAATAAATGTAAGAAATAATTTTTTTGGAAATAGCTAATTTTTATATGAAAATATGAATTTAATAAATATAAAGAGATAGCAAATAATAAAAATGATTATTTATTTATATATATTTTTGTTTGTTAGTGTGTTTGTAATTGAACTAGTTTGTAGTTAAGAAACCGTGACTTAGGCGTATTTAAATAATTAAAATCACTTGAAGATCGCATCAACTTGAACCACACTAACCCTTATCATGATTTGAATTTTTAATAGATAGTGACAAATTTCAAACAAAAAAACCCATACAAATCAATTACTCTATTAAAATTTAATAATTTTTTAATTACATTAATTAAATTACAAAACAAAAATATAAAAAACAACATTTTTATAAAATTTATATGTAAAAATAAAATTATATTAAGAATTATGTAAAAATAAAATTATGCTATAAGTTATGTTATGCCTACAAATTGTTATGTTATGCTACAGATTATTTTGGAAAAACTATCATACCAAGTTATGTTATGCTACAAATTATTTTGATATATGGGGAAAACTATCGTACCAACGTTATGTTTACAAACTTCCCTAATGGCACAAGAATCATTATCATAGTTTATAGTGTAAAAATAAGTTTTTAAGATAATTAATATATGAAGGGTTTTAAGTTTGGATGGATAATGTGATTAAACCTTATCATGGCAAAGATGTAATTAAGGATCTTATCCTAAGCAGGTCATCCACATTTGGTAATGACCATGAAAAAGTAAGATTAATAGGTTTTCAAATAATTAGAAATAAACGAATGCTTTATCCAAAGGGAAAACACAATCAAAGTGTTAACAATTCTTTATAC
>SNQJ01S0022807.1:0-10055 GCA_010110895.2 Picea sitchensis
ATCACGATAAATGTTTTAAATATTAAGAACTATAATGTGAAATTCTATATATTAAGAACAAAATCGAATGCTACAAATGCACTTTCACCAGAGCAGGAAGAACCTTGCAACTTTAATCTGAAGATTCCTCTTCCCTATGAGAAGCATAGCAATTTGCAGATTCCAACTAAAAGTAGAATCCACCATAGAGACGATCTCAGCCTGCAAACCACTTTCGAAATAAACTTTTCTGCGTCTTTCTTCCACCCTCTCCACACGTGAATGCTCTATTATTTTCTCGTACTTCGATCATCGAGAACTTCTTCACGGTGATCTGCCAGAGACTGTTCTGCAGGCCGTGGATTTACTTCTTCTGAGACAAACGACAGGCCGTGGATTTACTTAGAAGACAAATTACAGGTTTGTTTTCTTTTGAAAAGTCCAACTCTTATTAACTCTTATTTATTTTTTTTGAGTGAGAAAACTTATTATAATTTAGTTGTTAATTAGCAATGGAGACAGTTATTAGTGGTTGTTATTGGGGAATGGCTCTTATTCAAGGAAAACTTAACTACTTGGTGGTCCGTAAGGGAGTAGATTTTTACTCCTCTCTCCATTATGATATATTTCTCATGATTATTAGGTTTTTTTTCAATGGGAAAACTTATTATAATTTAGTTGTCAATTAGCAGTGGGGACAGCTATCATTGGCTGTTATCACCGAATGCAGGCTGACTCATCATTGTTATTCAAGGAAAACCTAACTCACTCCTGCCAAATGCCTAGAAACTTGTTTATTTCCTAAAAAAAAATAAACTCTTAAATAAACAAAAACAATTTGAGTGATACTCCAAAACCAATTTTAAGTTATCAAAATTAATTAGATTATCAAACTTACATAATGAATTCCAACTAATTATTTAGGATTCCTTTCATGAGATCAGCCACATAAACCAATGGATTGGAAAGAGGGTGAACATGCTCATTTACCCATAGATATTTGTTTTTCACTGGTTGGATTCTACTGATATAGCCACCTCTTTCAATGATCTTGATTGATTTATTAAATGACAGTTTTGTCACCTTCAATAATTTCCATCTCAAAATCTGATTCCTTTGGTAGGGACCATACATTTCACGTTGGTCTTCGTAAAAATGTTTAAAAACTTAAATGGATAGAAAATGAAAGGATTTGAACATCAGATTTGGATGTAGTAATGGAGGCCGTGTTATATTGACATATAATTTATAATCCTAATCCTAACATCAAATGAAAGCAATGTTGTGAAAGGGAAGAGCCATACTCAAGATAGCCCATACATTTTAGGTTATAAGACCAACTGGGAGGACCAATATACACCGAAGAAAGGATAGGGAATTTTAACTAAAAAATAATGGAAAAGGATATATACTATAGATCTATGGATAAAAGTGGTTGCATTTCACTATTCACATTATAAAATAATGTCCCAATAAGATTAATAATGAAAACGTTTTCATATTCTGAGAAGATGTGGTGGATATTTCTAAAAGGAAGAAGATTCTAAACATATTCTTCTGCATTGTAAATGACAACAAAAGATCAAGATTTTCGGGAACTTCAAATGAATTATGAAATAGAATGGGAACCATCGATAACAAAAAAAAAATCAAAAAATAAAATTCATAAACGAAGCTAAGAATTTTAAATCTAATAGAAAAACAAATATGAGATCTATGTCTTGGATTTTATGTAAAGCCAATAAGAGAATCTTTTAGAAAAAAATAAAAATTACTTCGATCCACACAAAAGTCAAAAAGCATATCAATAAAATAGTAAGGAAGATAATATTATATTCAAACCCTTTATTGGAAGCTATTAGAGGCATCCTCAAAAGTGAAATCTACCGTTTACAAAAGTTTTTTTTGCAAAGGCATAAATAACATAATAATGTTGTAATCTAAGAGATTATGGTGTAATTTAAGTATTGATTGTAAAATATTAGTAAAGAATTATATATACAGTTTATCTATATATATATATATATATATGAGAGAATAAGTAACTATAGACACTGTGATGTCTTGTTCTTAAGAGTAGGTTAGCAGGAAGTGACTTAGTAGTCTATTTGTTTCTATAGACTATACTCAGGCACAAGCACTGAACAAGACGAGAAATAAGGGTGGTTTGGTGGCTAAATGATGAAATAAGCTAAAAAGCATAGGAAAAGTCACGTAAGCCTAAGTCAACGAAGAAATAGAATGAAAAGGTGTTAAGGGGGAACTTAATTAATTAATTACTCACCTTAGAAGGAAAAGTGCCTAACTTAAGTGATGTCAATGGTGAATTAGATCGGGAAGAGTATAAAGGGAGGAATTCGACCCAATTCTTCATTATGTTATGATTTGATGTTGAGATAGTTCCAGAGGAGGGGGAAATCGACCCCCTTGTTGTTTTGTGGATTTCTGGAGGAAACCACCACCATTGATCGGTTTCGGTGTTAAGAGACACACCCTAGCCTATCGGAGATACCATCCAGTTATTTCACCGAGCTATTCAGGAGATCTAGTATAGTGATTGTGCAGCTCAGCTAGCGAGGGTGCAAGGGTTTGAGAGAGGGTTGGTGTGGCCGCATGAGACAGAGGAGTATCTTGCAGATCCCTTCTGACCCAGTTGAGAGCTAGCCAGGGGGCATCTTTTGAGCCAATAATCATCAGTTTATGAGAGTGGAATCTCCCATAATGCAGCAAACAGTCAGTTGGGGTGTAGCCCTTGAGGAAGCACATTTGGAGTTCCAGGGGGTATTTTGGAGCAGATCCGAGGAAATCTTTCTAACCCATTATAGAGGAGACCAGGACAATCATTTCGAGTCATACATCGTCAGATTTATCCAATGGGATCACTAGGGCGCACTCCCACAGCCCAAGAGGTACGCAAACCCCCAGGGGGTGACATCCAGAGCTTCAGAGGTCGGATATTTAGTCCGACAGTTACCAGGCTCAGTCTAGAGGCCAGGGCGCTCCTTTTGGGATAGTTTTCCAGTATCTGCAGCAGTTGTCGTGAGCTTCTGGAACTGCGTTTTGTTGATCTATATGTGCATGCACAAATCATCCTTCATCTTTTGATCACGGGTATTCCAATGATGGTCCATGAGATCTAATTGATGACTAGTATATACACTTCCAACATATTATTGTATTTCCTATTTTTTCTGCATAATATATATCAGTGAGTTGTGTTGTCCTTTCTTTTACATGCATCATATATATATTGCTAAAGAACTAAATGAATGAAACACACATGCAAAAATCACGAAGCATGTTCACACATTAACTCAAACGCATCCGAAAACCCCTAGAGTATCATATCTCAGTGATAAAACAGTAGTTCAGGAATAGATATCCAGATTAGTTGGATCGGAGATATTTCAGTGGTATCAGAGCCTTCTTTTGGCCATCCTGTGAAGAAGTGTTTCTCATGACCCCATGATTCCAGGAATAGGTGAAGAATACCTAGAGGGTTGAGGACATATTGGAGACGAGTACATTCATTACCATAGATGTCATAGCAGAGATAGAAGAGACATAAATTGAAGGGATTACACTCCCTTCCACACTCAGTCAGATACAGAGACAGAGATAGAAGATAGAGAGCATATCATAACAGAAACAGAGGTTGAGATAGAGAGGACTATGGGTGACAGGCATGAGACACCCAAGAGCAGGGGGAAAGGCTCTAAGACACATGTTGACAGTACACAAGCCATGTTGAATGACCTAGCTAAAGGATGGAGGGACATGATGAACATCATACAGCAGATGGATATCAGTGCACAGATGCTCCACCATAGCATGAGCACTATAGGTTTCAAAGTCGCAGGAGGAGCGAGTGGTTCAGGAGGACACCAGGGAGGTGGGGCAAGTGGATCCAGTGGATCTTAGGGCGAAGCTAGTCCACGCCCTTCACCAGTCCGAGAATACACATCGTCTGGGGGGACTCCTCGACCTTTATACCCACAGTTCCAGGGAGGGCAACCATTGGGACAGCCACTACAAGCGGGAGGATAGTCGGTTCAGGGACAGGTGGTGCCAAAGGATCCATTTGGGGAGTACAGGAGAGACTACTTGGCACTAGGACCAGACTTCCATGCAGACATGAGTTTGATGGACTATTGTTCGATCAAATATCGAAATAGAACCTAGGAGGCATAGAGAGGCAACGGGAAAACGCATAACATGGATTTCATCAAGAAAGTGGGAAAGTTGAGCATTCCTACTTTCGACGGATCATCACATTGCTCAGTTGAGGCATGGGTACAGAAGCTTGACACATATTTCAATCTTAACCCAATGACAGAGTCGGAAACTATCAGCTTCGCCACCTTGCATTTGGAGGGGGAGGCCCACGAGTGGTGTAACCATGGGCTGGTGAGGTCATAGCCATATTACTATATATTTGGAGCTCACTGAGAGGTTGATGGAGAGATTTGATAGGACAGATCCAGAGCTCCACTTCGGGGACCTTACACAGCTGAGGCAGACTGGATCAGTTGAGGCCTTCATCACAGAGTTTCGGCGAAAGGAAGCGATCGTATCAGATATATCAGAGCACAAATTGGTGATGTTGTTCACCGAGACATTGATAGAGCCATTGAGGGGTTGGGTTAAGTATTTCAAGCCTCACACCTTACAGGAGTTCATTGTGCGCATGAGAGACATGGGGGACTCAGCGTTGAAACCAAAAACCTTTACCAAACCCTTTGTACCACAGAGAGACAAGGATCAGAGAAATCCTCAAAGGGAATGGAAGGGTAAGCCCAAGTTGGATGATGACATGAGATGGGAGTTTATGAGGAAGAAGCTTTGCTTCTCCTACAGAGACCCTTGGGTCTCAGGGCATAGATGCATGGGAAAGGGACAGATTCACTACATTGAAGTGGAATCAGGCAGTGAGGAGGAGGATGAGGATATCGGGGCAGAGGAAGACAGTGATTCAGAGGTTGAGACCACACATGAGCCAGAGCAGTAGCCGAAGAAGCCTCGAATACCGCCAAGGGAGGAGACAAAACCTCGTAGAGAGGTGAAAGGGGGAACCATAGCAACCCTTTCAAGAGTACACAGGTACAACACTCTCAGGCTCAAGGGCCCTTTACAAGGGCAGCACATGACTGCTTTAGTTGATGGTGGGGCCGCCCACAATTTCATAGATGTGTCCTTAGTAGCAGGGAGGGGGTTACACATTGAGGAGTTTGAGGGATTCCATGTGGAAGTGGAAGATAGATACACAATGACATGTTTGGACATGATCCCACACCTAGAGGTGAAATTAGGCAACTACACCTTGACCGATACTTTCTATGTAGTTGACCTATCAGATATCGATGTAGTATTGGGGGTACAGTGGTTATATGCATTGGGGAATATTGGGTTCAACTATCAGACATTGACCATGAACTTCAGAGACACCAATGAATCAAGAGTGGTACTGAGGGGCATGTCTAAAGGAGCACCACGAGCAGTATCAGCAAAAAGGATGGAGCAAATCTTCTGTCATGATGATGTAGCCTATGCAACAGATTGTTTGATCACCATGTGAAAGAATTCAGAGGGAAAAGAGAATTACCACCCACAGATCAGAGATATTCTGAGTTAGTATGGGCCAGTATTTGGGTTGATACCACCAGGGAGACCACTAGACAGGAGATTTGAGCATACGATCGAGTTGGAGGTAGGGGATACACCGGTGATCACCATGCCCTATAGGCACCCCAAGAGATTCAAGGATGAGATTGAGAAAGCAATCAAAGAATTGCTTATGGTGGGGAACATTAGTCTCAGCACGAGTCATTTTTCCTCTTCAATCTCTCTGGTACTGAAGAAGGATGGCACATTGCAAATGTGCATTGATTACAAAGTGCTCAATAAGAAAATGATCAAGAATAGGTACCCTATTCTGCGCATAGATGAGTTGATGGACGAGTTACATGGGGCAATTTTCTTCACCAAGATTGATCTGCGGTCAAGATATCATCATATCATCATCAGGGAGAAGGATATGGAGAAGACATCATTCAGATGCCATTTCAAACATTTTGAGTTCTTGGTCATGTCGTTTGGATTGACTAACACACCTACCACCTTCCAGTCTTGCATGAACCACATCTTCAGAGGGAAGTTGAGGAAATACATTCTAGTATTCTTCGATGATATATTGATCTACAGCAAGACGTGGGATGAGCATTTGGTACATTTGGAGGAGGTCTTGGGCATTATGCAGGCACAACCATTATATGCCAAGGAGTCCAAATGTGAGTTTGGCATGAGAGAACTATTGTATTTGGGGCATATCATCAGTGAGAAGGGAGTACAGTTTCATTAGGAGAATATCGGGGCCATTTTGGATTGGAAAACACCAAAGAACCTCACAGAGCCTAGGGGATTCTTTGGGTTATGCAGTTACTACAGGCAGTTAGTCAAGGGATTTTCATAGTTAGGAGAACCACTCACAAATTTAACCAAGAAGGGCGCCTTTCAGTGGAAATAGGAGTCACAATAGACATTTGAGAAAATGAAGGAGGTTATGAGCACATGCCCTGTTATAGCCCTTCTGGATTTCTCACAGTCGTTTGTCTTAGAGTGTGACGCATCTGGGGTGGGGATTGGAGTAGTTTTCATGCAGGGAGGTCATCCCATTGCGTTCGAGAGCAGGAAGCTCAACGAGTCGGATAAACTCTACTTTATTTACGACAAGGAAATTCTAGCAATCATGCATGCCTTAACCAAATTCAGGAAGTATCTGGTAGGTAGCAGATTTGCAGTGAAGACTGATCACAACAGTCTCAAGTATTTCCTGGATCAGAAAGACCTCAGTGAGAGACAGCAGAAGTGGGTCTCAAAGATCCAAGCCTTTGACTTTGACATTAAGTATGTCAAGGGAAAGAGGAATGTCATAGCAGATGCCTTGTCCAGGAGGCCACCGGGGTGTTTGATGATGGACATTTGCACAGATTGGAAAGCACATTTGTTGGTGGAGTACTACAAAAACAAATTTGCTTGTGAGGTGATGGATGGACAGGTGGTTGATGATAGATATCGTGTTCTAGATGATGTAATTTTCTACAAGGACTGGATCTACTTGGTTCTAGAATCTACCTTGAAGGGGAATATTCTGAAGATGTGTCATGATTCTTCTGCAGCCGGGCATCAGGGGTACTTCAAAAAATACAGGCAGATTAGGGAGAGATTCTCATGGAAGGGTCTCAAGGATGATGTACTGAAACACATCCAGGAGTGCACCACTTGTCAGAAGCACAAGTCTGAGAAGACACACCCTACATGGTTACTTCAACCTCTACCCATTTCAAAGAAGAAATGGGAGCATTTCTATGGACTTCATTATAGGCCTTCCTTAAGTGCAGGGCAGGGACTGTATATTTGTGGTGGTCGAAAGGCTAACCAAATTTGCACATTTATTTTCCATACCCATAGACTACAAGGCCATACAGGTAACAGAGTTGTTTTTCAGAGAGGTATTCTGGTTGCACGGCTTACCCAGGTAGATATTCAGTGATAGATATGGGCGCTTCATCAGTGTGTTTTGGCAAGAGATTTTTTGGTTGGCAGGCACAAAGCTAGCCACGAGTACCTGCTACCACCCACAGACAAAACATTGTCAACAAATGGGTGGAGGGGTATCTAAGGAACTATGTAGGAGGGCAGCAGCACACATGGGTGAGATGGTTTCACATGGGTGAGTATTGCTACAACACGACTTACCATATGTCTATCAGAATGTCACCATTTAGAGCATTGTATGGATACAATACACCCTCTTTTGTGGAGACTATTTTTGGGGATAGCAAGGTCCCGGGGGCCAAATACTGGGTGGAGAAGAGCCAGAGGATTATGTGGGAAGTGAAGGAAAACTTGCAAGAAGCTCAGAACCAGCAGAAGATCTATGCAGACAGGTAGAGGGTAGAGCATAGTTTCAAGGTAGGGGACTTGGTTTTTCTACTGTTACATTCATACAGATAGTCTTCCTTGAAGAGGAGTGGAGCAGAGAAGTTGAAGCCAAAATTTTATGGGCCATACAGAGTCATCGGGAGGGTAGGAGAGGTGGACTACGAGTTGGAGATATCAGAGGGTAGCAATATTCATAATGTCTTTCATGTTTCTTTCCTTATAAAGGTAGTGGGATAGTAGGTCATCATTTCAGAGGAGTTTCCACCCTTGAATGAGGAGGGCCAGTTGGAGCTAGTGTCGGAGGAGGTGCTCAAGCAGAGAGAGTGCAGGTTGAGGAGCAGGGTCATCGGGGAGTTCTTGGTTAGATGGAGAGGAATTCCAGTGGAGGATGCCACATGGGAGGGAGAGCATATTTTGCAGCACCCAGGATTGATGTTGCTTGAGGACAAGCAATCTCGAAAAGTGAGGATTGTGATGTCCCGTTCCCAAGAGTAGGCCAGTAGGGAGTGAATTAGTAATATATTTTTTCCCATAGACTATATTCAGGCACAAACAAGGAACAAGAGGAGAAATAAGGGTGATTTGGTGGCTAAATGATTAATTAAGTCGAAAAGCATAGGAAAAGTCACTTAAGCCTAAGTCAATGAAGAAATAGAATGAAAAGGTGTTAAGGGGGGACTTAATTAATTAATTACTCTACTTAGGAGGAAAAGCGCCTAGCTTAAGTGATTTCAATGGTGAATTAGATCAGGAAGAGTATAAAGGGAGGAATTCAACCTAATTCCTCATTATGTTATGATTTGATGTTGAGATAGTTCCATTGGAGGAGGAAATCGACCCCCTTGTTGTTTTGTGGATTTCTGGAGGAAACCACCAACATTGATCGGTTTCAGTGTTGAGAGACACACCCTAGCCTATCGGAGATACCATCCAATTATTTCACCAAGCTATTCAGGAGATCTAGTACAATGATTGTGCATCTCAGTCAGTGAGGGCACAAGGGTTAGAGAGAGGGTTGGTGTGGTCGCACGAGACAGAGGAGTATCTTGTAGATCCCTTCTGACCTAGTTGATATCTAGTCAGGGTGCATCTTTTGAGCCACCATTCATCATTTTTTTACAGTGGAATCTCCCAAAACACAGCAAACATCCAGTTAGGGCATAGCCCTTGAGGAATCACGTTTGGGGTTCCAGGGGGTATTCCAGAGAATATCTGAGGAAACCCTTTCGACCCATTACAGAGGAGACCAGGACGATCGTTTCGAGTCATACATCAACAGATTATTCCATTGGGATCACTAGGGCACACTCCCACAACCCAGGAGGTGCTCAAACCCCAGGGGGTGACATTCAGAGCTTCAGAGGTCGAATCTTCAGTCCAACAGTTACCAGGATCAGTCTAGAGGCCAGGGAACTCCTTTTGGGATAGTTTCCATCCCATTCTGATGAGTATCGCCATCAGGGTAAGTTTTCCAATATCTGCAACAGTTGTTGTGAGCTTCTGGAACTACGTTTTGTCGATTTATACATGCATGCACAGATCAGCCTTCATATTCTAGTCACAGGTATTTCTTGTTAGTTTTTTTGTATTCCAGTGACGATCCATGAGACCTAATTGATGAATAGTATATCTACTTCCAACATATTATTGTGTTTCCTGCTTTTTCCACATAATTATATCAGTGAGTTGTGTTGTCCTTTCTTTCACATGCATCATATATATATATTGTTGAAGCACTAAATGAATGAAACACACATGCAAAAATCACTAAGCATGTTCACACATTAACTCAAATGCATCTAGAAACCCCCATAGTATCAGATCTCATTGATAAAACAATAGTTCAGCAGTAGATATCCATATCAGCTGGATCAGGGATATTTCAATAGGTAGTATTTATTGTATTCTTAAATCTTTTAAGGTACAATGATAGATTGATACCATACTTAGATGTATAGGAAGGGTAGTTATAACTATTGTAAATACATTGGTTGGTTGGTCAACCAACTCAACTTCAAGTCAAATCCTACATAAGATACATTTAACCTACTCTCAAATTAGTTGACCAATCAAAATAAGAGATGAGATGGATACACGTTTTTTTATCAAAATTACGAAATATGTCAAAAAATTCT
>SNQJ01S0022807.1:26163-37473 GCA_010110895.2 Picea sitchensis
TATGTTCTCAATTTTATAAACAAAACTAACTATATAATTTTTTTAATTTGTATATGATTTATTGGTCAAGTGTATAGTTTTCTTCTACTAAAATGTGTTTTAATTATTCTATGGAAAACTAATCATATTTAAACAACTTTTACAACTTTCGTTGCAAAAATTTGTTTGTTCCTTAAAATTATGTATTAGCATGCATTATGGTCGACTCGATATCACCCGTCCTATAAGGTTATCCGATGTAAAACGAATTATTTAAAAGATACTCTTTTACATTCAAAACCGTCTTTGGTTAATTCTAAAGTTGCAACTAGTTGGGTTTTAAACCATTCTTTCTTATTGTCCATGTAGGCTCATACCATGTTCTTCTATAGGCAACAATTCTAGTTTTGAAGTTTTTTCTGAAACAAAAGATGATTTATAGTTTTAGTGGCTTATGGCATCTATATATTGATTTTTAATTTTAATTTTTGGTATTTTTTTATTAATTGTATGTCAAATTGTTTTGTTTTGTATTATTTTCAGAGTTGGATGGAGGATGAGTTATTAATAATGATAAAGCTATCTTTTTTATGAAGCTATAGTTTTTTGTTTTAGCTATCTTCTTTATGAAGATAAAGTTTTTTGTTTGACATGCCTTTAGAGTTGTTGTTAAAGATTTCAATTTGGATTAAAATGTCCTACCTCCTTCATGAATACTAAAGCATAATGCTTCTTATAACCATTTGTAACAACTTGGGTAAATTTGTAACTCTACATCCAAAGATTGAAGGGAAACACCCTCAACCTATATCTACATATGAATTTACATATATGGGAAAATGCATTCCTAATCAATTTGTAGTGAAAGAACTACAATCGGCCAACCATTGAATTGGGAACGTATTGTATATTGTTTTTTCAAGTTATGTAAATTAAGCATGGGCATTTTGTGAAGTCTTTTGCAAAGGAATTTTTTTATTTTATTTAAGGTAACAAACCTACTTAGTGTACATATTGTTAAGAGAAGAATCGATGAAAAATCCCTTGAGCATGGTTTTAAAAATTTCCAACAAAACCTTAACCCATAACTTTTACAAAAATCCCCAACCCACCAAGGGTTGTCATGTAGACATAGGTATAATATGAACTAGAAGATAAACCTTCTACCATGCACTTTTAAGAGTTGATCCTAATTTGGATGATGCACCATGGTCGTTGGTGTCTCCTGACACAAAGGATTTGTGAAAAATACTTTTAACAAAGATTTGCGCAAAATAATGACAATTGCACATGCACTCATATCTCTGTGTGTTCAAGGGTGTTAAATGAAGTAATTACTCCCACTTACTTGATCAAGTTGATAGTTGATAGGCATCATAAATGCACTAGATAAGATGGGTGGATATGCATTTATTAGGTAGGTGAGAAGATGGAGTGTTCTAGAGAAATATCTAGTTTTATGTATTTGCATTTCAGTTTTTCATATGAATATGGAGAAGCGCTGAACAACTCCATTGCTATGTGTGTATGCTATGTTTTCAATTTATTTCCCCTGCTTGAACTTGAACATGGTATCATAGAAGGATTAAGACTCTTCGAATATAGGAGAGAAATTTGTAGGTTGTAGAGAAATTTCGAGCTTGGTTAAATTGCTACACGAAGAGGAGCGTTGAAGGCAACACTGGTGCAGAAATCCGAGGAAGAAAATTTTGAAAATTTTGGATTTTTTGGAGCTGGTTGCTACTAGACAGTGTATAGGGCACGACCAGGCTTCAGGTCACCCCCAGAGAGTGAACATGACATGGCCAGGTTGAGACTTACACAATTTTTTTTTATGGATTTGTTCACCATTGCCTCTGAGGCAAGGTGCGACCCTGTTTCAATAGAAACACATTTTTTTGGTCGAGTTTTTAAGCGAGATAAAGTTGAGATCTAAATCAGAAAGGGGGAGCCGACTGCCAGTAGTAGATCCATGCCATCTAGTAGCAGTCCAACACTGTCATGAGGGCAAATTTTGACATACAAGAATTATGATGTATGGTCTATCAAG
This sequence comes from Picea sitchensis, assembly GCA_010110895.2. Classification (NCBI taxonomy): domain Eukaryota; kingdom Viridiplantae; phylum Streptophyta; class Pinopsida; order Pinales; family Pinaceae; genus Picea; species Picea sitchensis. Next base: position 28,193 of record SNQJ01S0022807.1, read on the forward strand.
ATGAAAAATTTCCTCCAGTCTAAAGATTGTTGGGAAGCAATAGTTAATGGGTAAATAGAGAACCAGATCTGGCCAATCTACAAGCAATGACAAGTGCATAGAGAAATATTGTCATAGAACTCAGGAAAAATGACAGCGAAGCCCTATGGCTCATCCAAAAAGGGTTAGAGGAATACATTTTCCCCAAAGTAGAAACATCAAATCATGCCAAACAAGTATGAGATACTCTTGAAACCACCTATCAGGGCACAAATAAAGTAAAAAATGCAAAGTTGTAGACACTCGGGAAGAGTTTTGAGACTCTTCAGATGAAGGATTTAGATTCCATGGATCATTTTATGACCCATGTCACTAGCATCGTCACTTAGCTGTGCACGCATGGAGAAGAAATTCAAGATAAAAAGGTCGTTGAGAAGGTACTCTGAAGCCTTCTTGATAAGTTTAATATGGTCGTGGTCACCATAGAGGAGTTGAAAGACATGTCAACACTAATAGTTGAAGAACTCATGGGATCTATGTTAACTCATGAGAATAGGTTTAGTCAAAATACTGAATCTTAGGAGAACACATTTAAGTCTCAAGCCTCCTTAAGTAGAGGTAGAGGTCGAGGGAATAGAAGTAGAGGCGGATGAGACAGAGGATGCTCTCAAACATGAGATAGGTCAACTTTAGAATATTCAGAACATAGTGAATAGTCAGGAAAACCACATAGATACTCTCAGAACCAAAGGGAGAGAGGAGGAAATTTCAATCAGTCAAGGTGGACTAACAAATCAAGGATCCAATGCTATTATTGCAAGAAATTTAGTCACTATGAAAGTGAATGTAGAAAGAAACAATCAAATTTGAATAGGGGCAGAGAAAATGTTACCAACACTGAAGAACGAACATCTGAATCAATGTTTTTCTCATGCCAAGTCACATAAGAAGCAAGCAATAACCATGATATCTGGTTGTTGGATAGTGGATGCAACAATCATATGACAGGTAACACATATGTTTTTTCTAGTTTAGATAGCTCTGTCACATCTCAAATTAAATTGGGAGATGATTATCAAAATAAAGTTTTAGGCAAGGGTGTAGTTTCTGTATTGACCAAGCAAGATGAAAATAAGGATATTCTTGATGTTTATTATGTACCTGATTTTAGACATAATATGATGAGTGTAGGCCAGATGAATGAACATGGTTATAAGGTCATTTTTGAAGGTTCCAAGTGTACAATCTTGGACAAACCACCCAGTAAGAAAATCATATCTACAATACAAATGACCAAAAATAAAATGTTTCCTTTGATATTGAGAAATCTTAATTTTTCACAGTCATATGCCCAAAGTGTATCAAACTCATATGAGACTTCGTTGTGGCATCTTAGATGTGTTCATTTACCATTTAGTAGTCTCAATCTTTTACAGAATAAGTCTATGGTCAAAGTTTTTCCCATTATAAATGAACACAAAAACTCTTTTGAGAGTTTTGTTTTGGCTAAATACCAAAGGGATAGTTTTCTAGATGCTTCCTATAGAGAAAAAGAACACCTTGAGCTGGTGCATACAGACCTTTTTGGTCCAATGCAAACTTAGTCAATAGGAGGAAGATTTTATTTTCTAATATTCATTGATGATTTTAACATAAAAGTTTGGATGTATTTTCTCAAGCACAAATCAGAGACATTTGAAAAATTCAGAGAATTTAAATATATGACAGAGAAGCTGACTCGTTTGAAACTAATTTATAGCAACAGTGACAAGCTGACTTGTCTGAAACTAATTTTAGGAGCATTCTAGAACCCTAACTTCTAAAGAGCATATATCTGAAAGTATAGCGAACCAACATATGATATTTCTACCACATGTACACAAAAATCTCTCCTCTACCTCTGCAAAATTTTAGGGTCTGAAACATCCAAAAAGACAAGTTATAGAAAAAGTGCAAAGTTGGCATGTTTGAAATTGATTTCAGAAGCATTCAGGAACCCTAACTTCCATAGGGAATATCTCAAAAAATATAGCGAAATGGAACCTGATATTTTTACCACATGTACACTACGATATCTCCTCTATCTATACAAAATCTTAGGTTCTGAAACATCACATAAAATAAGTTATAGAAAAAGTTCCAAGTTGACCCATTTGAAATAGATTTCAGGAGCATTCAGGAACCCTAACTTCCACATGGCATATCTCTAAAATTATGGTGAACCAACATCTAATATTTTTAACACATGTACAACAAAGTCTCTCCTCTATCTCTACAAAATATCAAGGTTTGAAACACCACAAAAACTAAGTTAGAGAGAAAGTTCCAAGATGACATGTTTGAAACTAATTTTGAGAGAATTCAGGAACCCTAACGTCAATAGGGAATATCTCCGAAAGTATACAGAACCATCATTTGTAATGTTTACCATATGTACACCAAGATCTCTCCTTCATATCTTCCAAATTGCAGGGTCTGAAATGTCCTAGAAATTTTTTTATAGTGAAAATACCAAGATAACCTGAAACTGATTTCGCAATTCAATATTTGTTAATCCATTTTTCGCACACACTTTCTCTCAATGCTTTATCTTTTTATACTTTTTTATAACCCTTCATGAAGAGACATGTCCCTTAATTAGATAATTAATTTCCAACACCATTGGAAAATACCCCAAATACCATGGGCAAATACCCCAAACCCATGGGTTTGAAACCACCATTTCACTTTTTACTTTTTCACATGCACCCTTTTTTAATATATATATATATATATATATATATATATATATATATATATATATATATATATATCAATCTTGGAAATGTTGTGTCTATTGTAATGATGTAATATGACATTAACGACATCATTAATATTTTGACATCCAATGACAATAATTCCAACACGGGGGGCCAGGGGCTTGCGAATGAGCACAATTGACATCTATTTCTCTTCATAGATAAGCCACCACCATTCTGGCCAGTTTGTGTTCTACAATATTCTACCATTTTGTTCATTAATAGAAGTTGGATTTCATTGTATTTCTATACTCTTTATTATCTTTCTCTGTGTGTTCCATTTCATTCTCAATATAATCTAGATTAGTCATGTTAGAGTAATTTGTTCATTGTAATTTCTTGATACATGTCCCCAATGAGGTTAGGGTATAGAGAGTTGGGTCTCGAGTTAGGTTCACTTGGGGATGACATCTCTCACCAACCCAAGCAACCTACCACAGTGGAAGAGAAGAGGTATGACGAAGAAGGATATCCTTTCAATATTTTTCTCAAGGAATTTGTCATGTGACAAAGGAACAAGATGATGGACAACTTTGCCTTGATCCTTTGACGACTACCAATGGCTGGCAAGCAACCTTCAATAAGAAGTCATTTTGGAGGTGTGACACCCTTAAAGGTACAATTTAACTTTGATATCCCTTTATTTGAAATACATATAGATGCAAATTGTTTGGAGAAATGGTTAAATATTTTAGAGGGTTATTACTCTCTTCAAAAAATTTATGACACCAAAAAGATCACCTTCACGCTCCTTAAATCCCTCCCCCATGTCAAATATTGGTGAAAAGTTTATTAAGAGAGACACAACGAAGACAATTCTATGACATTTAGGAGAGGGACCACTTGGGAGGATTTTGTTGATGCCTCCAAGGATGAATTCTACCATGTTGGAAAATATGATGACCCATACACGAGATGGATGACTTTGCATCAAGAGAGAGACTAGACAGTGCCATAATACACCAACATCTTCCATACCTTGAGCTCAAAGTTGGGTATCAAAGACTCCAAGTTTTTCCAGGTTTTGAAGTATTGCAGTGGCCTACACATGTACATCCAAATAGAGATGGATTTCTTGGACATCTCCTCATTGGGAGCTGCCTATCGATATGTTTTCAAAATCGAGAAAAAATTTAAGTAGCATAAGAAGCAGGAGTTCGGGTCTGCAAATATGCAATAATAGAAGTATGGTAAATGTGTCCCTAACTCACAAAACAAGGTATAAAGCAAGCAAAGTCAACCTCAAGACAACCAGTCTAAGCCACCTGCAAAGAAGGATAATGAAAAGATGAAGAAGGACACTAGAAAGTGGTGTGAGTTTGACAAAACCCCATGGCACAATACTGATGAATGTCGCTTGAAATAATCATTGTTGGCCAAGATTAAATAAATGAAGTCAGACCCTAACTCAAACTTTGATTTAGAACAAGGAAATAAGATCATCAATGTATAACCTAGTGCTACCATCACAACTGTAAATATCCAACCATTCGAGTCAGAGGAACTTAATGAGGGGGAGTGCCTCTTTCCTTTGTTGTTCCTTAGGTTGTTACTAGTGAGGGAACAATGCCAAGGCACTTTATGGAGGATTGGGTAAATCCTCCCCACTTTAGGCCTCAAGATATCTCTTGGGATAGAGGGGGGTAAACCTCAAACTATCACAAATATTGTTGTGCTTGAGTCAGCTCAGAAACAACTATTTAATGCACACTCTAAAGCTAGATTTCAAATGGTATTAAAATAATATAAATGTTGGAGAATTAATAAGAGTCAGAGATGACAACTAGCTCCTAATAAACCATTAGATTAGGGCTTTTCCATTGGGAATTGTTATTAAACATGAAAATACATAAAAATATTGAATGAACGATGTAGAAGAAAGTCTCAAATGCCAGTGAGAATGACATGGCACTCTTGGGCATTGATGAATAACATAATAACATAAATAAAAAGAGGATGGAAGTCCTTACCATTTCAAATAAGGATGGAAGTTCTTACCATTTCAAATAAGAAAAAAAATGCATCAAGTGTTTAGATGAGGCCAATAGCATTGATGAAGACATATTGCCATATTCATCTAAAACCAACATTTCAACAGTAACATAAACCCTTGCAAAATATTAATTTTTTATGAAGAGGCTATTTATTGCTAACATGAAACCATGTATGTTTAACCCATTGTAAATCTTTAAACGTAAACACTTTAAATCAGAACCCTAAAATCGGTCAATCTAATAGATAGGAAATACCATGTAATTCACTGACAAAGTTTGACATAATGTTCATATACAATTGTAAAGAAAATAGTGAGAACAAATCTACAAAATAAATATTTATTTCTAAAACAAAATCATGCAAAGATTATAGTCATTCAGTAGAAAATAGTTTCCTAATTCAATGAATAAAGATTACATAAACTTAGAGAGGAGGAAAACATCTACAATATCAACTGTGAATCTTTTAAATGGTTTTCTGATCTATTGCAAAATTAATGGCCCTGTGGGCATTGAGGACCTTTAATACTCTGTTACAATATTTCCAACCCTTTCTTAGTCCTCCAAGCCCCTTTTATTCCTTTATTCCTTACCTATGAGTGTGTTTCTCCGGCGGTTTCTTGTAAATTGAAAATAGTGGGTGAAAGGGCCATCTCGGGTTGAGGGTGGCGGATAGCAGGCCCTGGTGTTTTCATGTCTTATTTCTATCAACTTGATGAATTTTTCCTGATTTAGTTCGAGTAAAAGGCCATACCACTCTGATGAATGATTAATCTAGGAGACCATTAGGACAACTATTCGAGGGAGTAGTTAGCGAGGATATTTCTTGACCGGTTCAGTGATACCGGTTCTCCGTGCCCCATCTCGTGTTGGTTCGATATGTCTTGTCTAGGATTCAATCAATCATTCCATCCACCCTGCCTCGCTTGCTTCCACCCACCCGAAAAAATCCAAATCTAGCAAGCAAGCAAAGCCCGCCATCAATCAAAATAGTGAGCAAGCATAAATCAAAATATCCTAGCAGTTCCATCACCTATCCACCATATATATTAGTCTCTTGATACAATTAGTTGAGATTAGTAGAGAAGTGCACTCAATACCATAAAAACCAGGACAAGATTTCAACCTGTTCGAATATATATATGTATATGGTCGAGTGCGATATATATTGGCACCCTTATCGCAAAGAGGCATCTAAGATGACTAAGTAGAGCTGTATTCGCACCTTATAACGGGACTCATGGGCTGCTATCATAGCTGAATCGTGTAGAATTGGGTGAGCAGTTAGTTCGGGTGATCGACTCACTCTTCTTGTTGCTGAAGCGCTATAGACCGTATTGTTGCTCTTACTCCCGTCGGGATCAATTTGTCCTCTCCCTCTATTACCACCCCAATATATAGGATATTTCAGAAAGTGAGCTTCTTTATCAGTAGCAGGATTTGGGGAAAGGATGGGGAACACAAGTTCACTATATTTTTGCCTAGGAACAAGACCTATTACAATAATGTTTTTTTGATTGGGACGATAGTTCTGAAAATCAAGATTACCCATCTGCATAAAATTGGCTATATTTATTGTTAGTATAGGATCGAGAATCATAAATTGTTGGTAAGAAGGGGGTAAAAAGCGACTCTCTTAGAGAAATAATGATTTTTCCGCAATAAGAAACTGTATCACTATCACTTAAGGGTAGTTGACTTTCAAGATTTTGTGGAATAGGGGTTACGGTTGGTCCTAAACCTATGAGCCAAAGGGCCCTTTATTTATTCTCCTCAATGGGTTTCACTTACTTACCTTTGTTTTGGTTGGATCCAATTATCCATAGTGAGCGAAAGTGTTCCCCTACCCCAATTGAGTACTTAAATAAAAACCCAACCTTTTTTGGTCATAATTCCCAGGCAGGGGTTGGGAGTATAGGTCTCAGATGAATGGAGGATAGGATCAAAAACATCTTCAATTGGAAGCTCTGCATATAGATTTGGGAAGCTAGCTACGAACCTTTTCTTTCTTAGCCGCTGGGCCAACCTATGCCTTTGCTAAAGGTGCTGGGTCAATTGCTTATGCTTCAACCGAATTTGCGATTGTAGGATATGGACATGGAATAACTGCCTATATGACCAACAGAAGAAGCCTTAAACAACAAGTCCAAAATGATATTGATTGAGGAGTTCTCCCGAGTATCCTCCTTAGGAGTAATAAATCTAGTTAAGCAGTTTGGGGAGATGCCCTATAGCACCAAGTGGGTAGAAGGAGTGCTTGATGGAGTAGGAGGAATACATAGGTCTAACTGAGGAACATGCTAAGCGGATGGGTAGGGCTAAGGCGAGCCGTCAAATCATCTAATCACAGAGGCTTAGCATATAAAAAGGTCCGTCATAAACATAATTCCAACAACTTGCAATCATATGCATATATACAGAGCTCATTTTGTGTGACAACAGGAAAGGACGAGGGGTTGTCTAGGAGCTAAATGGTTAAATGGTTAAGTAGTTAGTTTAGTTATTTATGGAATGCATGCATATTGCATATAAAATAATATGAGTGAAGTGTAGGGATTATAATAAGGCTATGCTGTTGATTAAACCAATATCATTCATGCTTTTAGGGGTGTGGGTGGGAGTAATAGTATGAGAGATGTACATTTTGAGTGGTTGGCTATAACAAATACTGATACAGATTAGTACAGATTGGTACATAATAGATAATGAGGAGAAGATTGCTCTTTAACTAATCATTATCGTAACTAATCGTTCGAAGGAGGGGACCTCTTGGAAAACCATTTGTTGGGTGGGTGGACTAACTCTCGTTGGGAAGACCATCTAGTTCAGCTAGTTCAGACAGAGCTCCTTGAATGTAAATGAATCTATTACTTAAAGGGAGACAGTTCGACAGTTCGGAATACCATCTAGTTCAGCCTCTCGTTGGTAAGCCCGACGAAGGAGGGGACCTCATTAACGATATCTTTCCCAATCCTAGACTATCATCTGAATCATGAAACCAAGCATGCATTGTCTTATAACAGATTCAAACCAATCCAAGCACATCCGAAGGACCTGATGAACACAAATCAACTGGAATATGGGAGGCTACTTAGTACAACAACCATTCAGAACATTTTATTCCTTTCTTGTGTACTAGTTTTTTTTTTTGTTTGTATAACTAACTTCCAACATATAAAAATATAGTTAATAAAAAATTCCCACTTATTTCAAAATCATATTACAAAGGAGACTAAGTATTTAAGTTTAAAATCATATTACAAAGGAGACTACGTATTTAAGTTCATGAAGGACCATTATGAATTAACCTCAAGGCTTCTTGAAACTTTATCAAATATTTATTTATAGCCATCTCGTAAATGCCTTTTCTACTCTTCACACGAATTTTCCAAATTAATATTTGAACCCTTGTTAAAATGCCACTTGTCATCATATCTATAACATTGAAGTCATGTCCTTTACATTCAATAAATATTAGTCCTTGCTTTATCAAAATGATTTATCTATACTGCTCTTCTTTTGAAATATTGTACTTCTCCTCAAACAAGATCTCTAGTTCCATTTTTACATTCAATAAATATTAGTCCTTGCTTTATCAAAATGATTTATCTATACTGCTCTTCTTTTGAAATATTGTACTTCTCCTCAAACAAGATCTCTAGTTCCATTCCTAAGGAGATGGATTTGTTGGTAGGATTGGACCAACTTCATCTCACTGATAATTTTCTTGTGGGAACCATACCGTGGCAACTTACAAATTGGACAAGCTGCCTTTCAGTTAGATAAAAACCAATTATTTGGATCGATACCCTAGGAGATTGACAAGTTAGAGCTATTGTAACCTCTGTTTTTGTGGGGTAATAAGCTAGCTAAATTGTTGTTATTAAAAAATGCTTTCCCTTGACCGATTTCAATTGTGTTTGGTGATTGCCAATTTCTTTTCGATTTGCATTTGGGAGAAAATCAAATGACTGGAATGATTCCTTCAGAGTTAGGTTGGCTCCAAAGCCTTATATTCTTGGACCTTTATACAAATAATTTCACTAGACCTTTTCCTAAAGAGATTGACAACAATACATTGATGGAGCTTCTTGATGTTCACAATAACTGTTTGACAACTGAAATCCCAATTGAGCTTAGTAATCTCATTAATCTAGAGAAACTAGATCTAAGTGAGCACCACTTAAATGGTGAGATTTCATTCCTTTTGGGAAAACTAAAATACCACAACAAGTCGATTCTTAACAATAATCTTTTATCTAGCAACTTACCATAAACATTAGAGAATTTCTAGAAGCTGACATTACTTGATTTGAGCAGTAATAATCTTTCTTCTACCATCCCTTCAAGAATAGGTTCCATTACTAGTCTGGCCATCAAACTCAACCTCATCTGGAATGCATTTACTAGCCTAATCCCCAATGGATTTTCCCTTTTAACACAGTTGCAACCATTGGAAATTTCCCACGACTACCTATTTGAGGATGTCAAGGTGCTTGGGGTGCTTACA
>SNQJ01S0022807.1:37523-65970 GCA_010110895.2 Picea sitchensis
TCTGCAAAATTTTAGGGTCTGAAACATCCAAAAAGACAAGTTATAGAAAAAGTGCAAAGTTGGCATGTTTGAAATTGATTTCAGAAGCATTCAGGAACCCTAACTTCCATAGGGAATATCTCAAAAAATATAGCGAAATGGAACCTGATATTTTTACCACATGTACACTACGATATCTCCTCTATCTATACAAAATCTTAGGTTCTGAAACATCACATAAAATAAGTTATAGAAAAAGTTCCAAGTTGACCCATTTGAAATAGATTTCAGGAGCATTCAGGAACCCTAACTTCCACATGGCATATCTCTAAAATTATGGTGAACCAACATCTAATATTTTTAACACATGTACAACAAAGTCTCTCCTCTATCTCTACAAAATATCAAGGTTTGAAACACCACAAAAACTAAGTTAGAGAGAAAGTTCCAAGATGACATGTTTGAAACTAATTTTGAGAGAATTCAGGAACCCTAACGTCAATAGGGAATATCTCCGAAAGTATACAGAACCATCATTTGTAATGTTTACCATATGTACACCAAGATCTCTCCTTCATATCTTCCAAATTGCAGGGTCTGAAATGTCCTAGAAATTTTTTTATAGTGAAAATACCAAGATAACCTGAAACTGATTTCGCAATTCAATATTTGTTAATCCATTTTTCGCACACACTTTCTCTCAATGCTTTATCTTTTTATACTTTTTTATAACCCTTCATGAAGAGACATGTCCCTTAATTAGATAATTAATTTCCAACACCATTGGAAAATACCCCAAATACCATGGGCAAATACCCCAAACCCATGGGTTTGAAACCACCATTTCACTTTTTACTTTTTCACATGCACCCTTTTTTAATATATATATATATATATATATATATATATATATATATATATATATATATATATATCAATCTTGGAAATGTTGTGTCTATTGTAATGATGTAATATGACATTAACGACATCATTAATATTTTGACATCCAATGACAATAATTCCAACACGGGGGGCCAGGGGCTTGCGAATGAGCACAATTGACATCTATTTCTCTTCATAGATAAGCCACCACCATTCTGGCCAGTTTGTGTTCTACAATATTCTACCATTTTGTTCATTAATAGAAGTTGGATTTCATTGTATTTCTATACTCTTTATTATCTTTCTCTGTGTGTTCCATTTCATTCTCAATATAATCTAGATTAGTCATGTTAGAGTAATTTGTTCATTGTAATTTCTTGATACATGTCCCCAATGAGGTTAGGGTATAGAGAGTTGGGTCTCGAGTTAGGTTCACTTGGGGATGACATCTCTCACCAACCCAAGCAACCTACCACAGTGGAAGAGAAGAGGTATGACGAAGAAGGATATCCTTTCAATATTTTTCTCAAGGAATTTGTCATGTGACAAAGGAACAAGATGATGGACAACTTTGCCTTGATCCTTTGACGACTACCAATGGCTGGCAAGCAACCTTCAATAAGAAGTCATTTTGGAGGTGTGACACCCTTAAAGGTACAATTTAACTTTGATATCCCTTTATTTGAAATACATATAGATGCAAATTGTTTGGAGAAATGGTTAAATATTTTAGAGGGTTATTACTCTCTTCAAAAAATTTATGACACCAAAAAGATCACCTTCACGCTCCTTAAATCCCTCCCCCATGTCAAATATTGGTGAAAAGTTTATTAAGAGAGACACAACGAAGACAATTCTATGACATTTAGGAGAGGGACCACTTGGGAGGATTTTGTTGATGCCTCCAAGGATGAATTCTACCATGTTGGAAAATATGATGACCCATACACGAGATGGATGACTTTGCATCAAGAGAGAGACTAGACAGTGCCATAATACACCAACATCTTCCATACCTTGAGCTCAAAGTTGGGTATCAAAGACTCCAAGTTTTTCCAGGTTTTGAAGTATTGCAGTGGCCTACACATGTACATCCAAATAGAGATGGATTTCTTGGACATCTCCTCATTGGGAGCTGCCTATCGATATGTTTTCAAAATCGAGAAAAAATTTAAGTAGCATAAGAAGCAGGAGTTCGGGTCTGCAAATATGCAATAATAGAAGTATGGTAAATGTGTCCCTAACTCACAAAACAAGGTATAAAGCAAGCAAAGTCAACCTCAAGACAACCAGTCTAAGCCACCTGCAAAGAAGGATAATGAAAAGATGAAGAAGGACACTAGAAAGTGGTGTGAGTTTGACAAAACCCCATGGCACAATACTGATGAATGTCGCTTGAAATAATCATTGTTGGCCAAGATTAAATAAATGAAGTCAGACCCTAACTCAAACTTTGATTTAGAACAAGGAAATAAGATCATCAATGTATAACCTAGTGCTACCATCACAACTGTAAATATCCAACCATTCGAGTCAGAGGAACTTAATGAGGGGGAGTGCCTCTTTCCTTTGTTGTTCCTTAGGTTGTTACTAGTGAGGGAACAATGCCAAGGCACTTTATGGAGGATTGGGTAAATCCTCCCCACTTTAGGCCTCAAGATATCTCTTGGGATAGAGGGGGGTAAACCTCAAACTATCACAAATATTGTTGTGCTTGAGTCAGCTCAGARACAACTATTTAATGCACACTCTAAAGCTAGATTTCAAATGGTATTAAAATAATATAAATGTTGGAGAATTAATAAGAGTCAGAGATGACAACTAGCTCCTAATAAACCATTAGATTAGGGCTTTTCCATTGGGAATTGTTATTAAACATGAAAAACCATTAGATTAGGGCTTTTCCATTGGGAATTGTTATTAAACATGAAAATACATAAAAAGATTGAATGAACGATGTAGAAGAAAGTCTCAAATGCCAATGAGAATGACATGGCACTCTTGGGCATTGATGAATAACATAATAACATAAATAAAAAGAGGATGGAAGTCCTTACCATTTCAAATAAGGATGGATGTTCTTACCATTTCAAATAAGAAAGAAAATGCATCAAGTGTTTAGATGAGGCCAATAGCATTGATGAAGACATATTGCCATATTCATCTAAAACCAACATTTCAACAGTAACATAAACCCTTGCAAAATATTAATTTTTTATGAAGAGGTTATTTATTGCTAACATGAAACCATGTATGTTGAACCCATTGTAAATCTTTAAACGTAAACACTTTAACTCAGAACCCTAAAATTGGTCAATCTAATAGATAGGAAATACCATGTAATTCACTGACAAAGTTTGACATAATGTTCATATACAATTGTAAAGAAAATAGTGAGAAAAAATCTACAAAATAAATATTTATTTCTAAAACAAAATCATGCAAAGATTATAGTCATTCAGTAGAAAATAGTTTCCTAATTCAATGAATAAAGATTACATAAACTTAGAGAGGAGGAAAACATCTACAATATCAATTGTGAATCTTTTAAATGGTTTTCTGATCTATTGCAAAATTAATGGCCTTGTGGGCATTGAGGACCTTTAATACTCTGTTACAATATTTCTAACCCTTTCTTAGTCCTCCAAGCCCCCTTTATTCCTTACCTATGAGTGTGTTTCTCCGGCGGTTTCTTGTAAATTGAAAATAGTGGGTGAAAGGGCCATCTCGGGTTGAGGGTGGCGGATAGCCGGCCCTGGTGTTTTCGTGTCTTATTCTTCTATCAACTTGATGAATTTTTCCTGATTTAGTTCGAGTAAAAGGCCATACCACTCTGATGAATGATTAATCTAGGAGACCATTAGGACAACTATTCGAGGGAGTAGTTAGCGAGGATATTTCTTGACCGGTTCAGTGATACCGGTTCTCCGTGCCCCATCCTGTGTTGGTTCGATATGTGTTGTCTAGGATTCAATCAATCATTCCATCCACCTTGCCTCGCTTGCTTCCACCCACCTGAAAAAATCCAAATCTAGCAAGCAAGCAAAGCCCACCATCAATCAAAATAGTGAGCAAGCATAAATCAAAATATCCTAGCTTTATCAAAATGATTTATCTATACTGCTCTTCTTTTGAAATATTGTACTTCTCCTCAAACAAGATCTCTAGTTCCATTCCTAAGGAGATGGGTTTGTTGGTAGGATTGGACCAACTTCATCTCACTGATAATTTTCTTGTGGGAACCATATCGTGGTAACTTACAAATTGGACAAGCTGCCTTTCAGTTAGATAAAAACCAATTATTTGGATCGATACCCTAAAAGATTGACAAGTTAGAGCTATTGTAACCTCTGTTTTTGTGGGGTAATAAGCTAGCTAAATTGTTGTTATTAAAAAATGCTTTCCCTTGACCGATTTCAATTGTGTTTGGTGATTGCCAATCTCTTTTCGATTTGCATTTGGGAGAAAATCAAATGACTGGAATGATTCCTTCAGAGTTAGGTTGGCTCCAAAGCCTTATATTCTTGGACCTTTATACAAATAATTTCACTGGACCTTTTCCTAAAGAGATTGACAACAATACATTGATGGAGCTTCTTGATGTTCACAATAACTGTTTGACAACTGAAATCCCAATTGAGCTTAGTAATCTCATTAATCTAGAGCAACTAGATCTAAGTGAGCACCACTTAAATGGTGAGATTTCATTCCTTTTCGGAAAACTAAAATACCACAACAAGCCGATTCTTAACAATAATCTTTTATCTAGCAACTTACCATAAACATTAGAGATTTTCCAGAAGCTGACATTACTTGATTTGAGCAGTAATAATCTTTCTTTTACCATCCCTTCAAGAATAGGTTCCATTACTAGTCTGGCCATCAAACTCAACCTCATCTGGAATGCATTTACTAGCCTAATCCCCAATGGATTTTCCCTTTTAACACAGTTGCAACCATTGGAAATTTCCCACGACTACCTATTTGAGGATGTCAAGGTGCTTGGGGTGCTTACAAGCTTAACAAATTTGAATGTTTCCTTCAATAATTTCTCTGTCCCTCTTCATGCAACACCCTTTTTAGAACCTTGAAAACAATTTGTTTCATGGGCAATGATGGGACCTGTCAATCCCTCGATGGAAAAACCTGTTCTTTTCTTAAAATATGTCACTCAACCCATGTTGGAGCAGTCACTATCCTTGTCTGCATTTTTTCTAGAATTATAGCATTGGCTTTGTGCACATGATGGTACCTATACTTCTCTCTCTTTGCATGCAAAAAAAATGTAAATGGTGGTCTGGGTGACCCAAAGATTGTGTTTTTCTAATTCAGATGGAACAAACGATAGAGCTACCATTGATTGCTTCAAATTTAAGAGTTAAATTTTCCTCCATCAATAACATGTGTCGGTGCATCCATCAGAACAAAAAAATGTGTTTGAACCAACTCGAGTATGAATTTCAATCTCAGAAAGAATCATATTCTCTTGTATAAAAAAATTAAAATTTGCATCCCTACTGGGTCATTTGTGAAGACTATCTCAAAGTAATCTCCAACATGAAAATCACCAATTATGTTTCGAAACTACGCTATTTGATAATATCCTATTTCAAAATCATGTTACAAAGGAGAATAATTCATTAAGTTCATGAAGTACCTTATGAATGAACCTCCTTCCCATAATGTTTCGAAACTAAGTTTTTTTGATAATATCTTATTTTAAAATCATGTTACAAAGGAGAATAATTCATTAAGTTCATGAAGGACCTTTATGAATTAACCTCCTTCCCATAATGTTTCAAGCTGAAAAAGAAGTGCAACGGTGTTCAAGTGCAAAAATGGCATCCCCGCCAACATCCATAGACACTTTATATACCTTTCTTCTATTCCTTCACACAAAGCAACTATTATCATTGTGTGCAAAGCTTAGCTCAATCCCCAAAAGAGATCGGTGGCTCTTGAATGTGACTTGACTTGATGCTAGGTTTGGAAATCATGTGACTTGAATGTAGGTGTAACTTCACACTTGGACTAGTGTTGATTTGTCTTGTTATTTAAAACCCCCATCTACATATCCACGGCCGCAAGCTCATCACATTGTCCACGTGTCCTGCAAATACATGGCTATCAAGCATTGCAACTAACAAATATGCATGATAAATAGTGATGGAACAGAGCCTAAATTTAAACCATGGTATTGAAGCATATTAATGTGTCATTTACACGTGAATTTAGACAACGAGGATTAATTTTTCAATACCATTTACTTTTCCTCATAAAACTTCCTTTTGATACACAATTGGGTGTAACATTTGCTTTTGACGACTACGCTTGAAACATTATACATTATAATTAGAACTCCCTAATTATTAAATGAATGAATGAGGAGCATTTAAATAAAATGATGAAACCAAGTTAAAGTGTAGGAAGGATTATAACTCTGCATGATCATTTACGTGCGTATATTTTACTTGTTTTAAATATAAAGGAAATGGGTTAAAAATACATATTTGTATATATAAAATAAATGTTGCAGGATAGCGTAGTCCCTGCCAAGTTGGAATGGGAGTAAATGTGTGGGTTGCAAGTTGCAGTACATGTGGTATCCATGCAAAATTTATTATTCCCGAATTAGTTTTATTTGAAATTTATAAAAAATAATTAATGTGTGGTACATCAACGAATGTTCTTAGTATCTAAGTTTGATAATACATGAAATATTTAATACATAACCCATGTAACCCAACAATTATGGAGTTGTGGGTTGGAAGAGTTGCGGGTTCACATGCGGAGTTGCGGGTTCACATTTTGAGTCGCGGGTTCACATTTTTCATTTTTCATGTCCAACTGTTCTGTGATATATAATTTGCACCCAACACTTCTGTCATATACATTTTGCACCCAACAATTCTGTCATATACATGAGACTGAGTAATTTATAGAATATTATAACATTATATAGCATTATATAAATTACTATAAATCTTGGTACAATGTTATAATATTCTATAAATTACTCAGTCTCATGTATATGATGGAATTGTTGGGTGCAAAATGTATATGATAGAAGTGTTGGGTGTGCAAAATGTATATCACGGAACAAGCTGGACATGAAAAATGAAAAATGTGAACCCTCAATTCTGCCAACCCGCGACTCCATAATTGTTGGGTGCAAAATGTATATCACGGAACAAGCTGGACATGAAAAATGAAAAATAAAAACAAATTTCACCTTTATTATCATAAACAAAATCAAAATTCCAAAATTTCAAATTTACATTTAAAAACGTTAAAAATAATATTGAATAAAATTTAAATAATTGTTTATACTATTCATCAAGTAAAAAGTGTTATAGCATTATATAAATTACTATAAATCTTGGTACAATGTTATAAATTACTCAGTCTCATGTATATGAAGGAATTGTTGGGTGCAAAATGTATAGGACGAAAGTGATGGGTGCAAAATGTATATCACGGAACAAGCTGGACATGAAAAATGAAAAATGTGAACCCAAGACTCCTTCAACCCACGACTCCGTAATTGTTGGGTTACATGGGTTATGTATTAAATATTTCATATACTATCAAACTTAGATACTAGGAACCTTGGTTGATGTACCAGACATTAATAATTTTTGATAAATTTCAAATAAAACTAATTCGAGAATACTAAATTCTGCATGGATACTACATGTACTGCAATTTGCAACCCACACATTTACTCTCATTGCAACTAGGACTACGCTGTCATGCAACACTTAATATGTGATAATGTTTTGTTAAATTTTATTCAATTAATTATTCAAATTTATTTTTATTTTTCACTTTCCATGTCAAGCTTATTCCATGATATGCATTTTGCACCCAACAATTCTATCATATACATGACAATGATTACTTTATAGAATATTATAACATCGTACCAAGATTTATAGTAATTTATATAATGCTATAACACTTTTTACTTAAATAATAGTATAAACAATTATTTAAATTTTATTCAATATTCTTGTGTTTTTAAATGTAAATTTGGAATTTTGGAATTTTGATTTTGTTTATGATAATAAAGGTTTGTACCTATAAATTGATCCTTCTTGACTCTAGAGTTAAGATGGATATATACTTGTATATACTGTTTTATATTAATATTAATAAATAAACTATAAATTAAATTTATGATATCTATCCTATAATATTAATATTAAACATCGTATTCATTATTAATATGTAATAATGTTTTGTTAAATTTTATTCAATTAATTATTCAAATTTATTTTTATTTTTCATGTCCAGTTCTATGATATACATGTTAAGTAAACATCTAAGGCTCTGAGGCCTGTTAGGTAAACATTTAAGGCTCTCAGAAACATTTAAGGCTGTCAGAACCGTCCAAGGGCCTCACGCTGTGTAAACATTTAAGAAAGAATGCTCGTGGCAGGCTTTGCGTACGTTAAGAACTTAATAATAATAAAAAATAGACAAACCTTGGATACGTTAGCATATCAAACATTGGGATAAATTTAGCTAGCAGAAAATGCTAAGACAAACATTCGAACTAATGCTAGCATTAATTCACCTTCAAACAATGCATAAAAAATATATATGATTCAAAAAGACCGTATACGATAAAAAAGTTTGGATATGCTAACATATAAAACATTGGGAATAGCAAAGCCCACAATAAGACCTCCAATCTGTTATCCAATCAGATCATGACATATATGGTACTTTTGATTATATAAAAATCAATGCTTTTTGTTCCCTAGTTCCAACATTAGATATTATGCAAATATTTGTGGTCAAATGACAAACTAATACTAGGTCAACGAATTATCGATCGCTATAGTCCCTCTATACCTGAAACAGGGACTAATCATACCTTTACACTTTATGATAAACTTTAGCTTTTGTAAATAAAACCTATTATTTAAAAAAATTAAGTCTTTTATAAAATCTGAATAATAAAATTACCTTTTTCAAAATAAAAAAAACCTATTATTTTAAAAAATTAAGCCTTTTATAAAATATGAATAATAAAATGACCTTTTTCAAAATAATAATGATTATTTGGGTGTTTGACATGGTTTTGAATAATGGTAGGATTTGAGAATAAGAAAAGACTCGATATTTGGTGGGATAAGCCAAATCAAATGAGTTAAGAAAAATTTTATGGACTAAAATTGGTTTTGAGGGAAGGGCGAGATTAATGGGTAAGCCAAATTTGTGAGGAATCAAATTTTTTTTGACATGGCAATTTTAAGTTACAACACCATTCACAGATATGGGTGAAGGGAACCCCACTACATTTCATTTTGGATCGTTGGAGCTAAATGAACTTAATCTCAGCGGAGGTAATCGAGAGATTGAAGTTGTCGACAATGCCGTACCCTCAACCATACACCATCTTTTGGTTGAGCCAGGGACAATACCTTTATGCCAGCCAACATGTGAAAACATCATGTTGTTTATGAGTCCCAACCCTGTAGTTGTTGCTTGTTGTTATATTCTTTGCATTGAAATTCTAGTTGAGGTGGATCGGCTGACAATCAAGGTGGATCAACATCAAGTCGAAGGTCGAGGTGAGTCGACTGAATAAAGTCGAAGTCGAAGGTCGAGGTGGTTCGGAATGGTAAATACATCGACAACAAGTTGAAGAGGTCAACCAAAAAGAGGTCGAAAGGAGGGCGTGTGGCAATTGACTGAAGACTGAATGAAGGTCAACTGGTATTTGATGGTATTCCGACTTGCTAATCGACTATAATATAATCCCAAGATTCGCAGGATTTGTAGCAAATGATCTGTGTGGATTTGTAACCGTTTTTGGGTGCTTTTTCTTTAGGGGTTTTCCTATTATAAATACTATAAAGAAGATGTGTTTTAATGCTGTAAAAGATAATATTTAGATGATGAATGGATAATCACCAAGAGTCTATAATTATAGAGGTTGTTGGTCATGTAGATGTAAGCCGAATTGGCTACAGGGTTGTTCTTGTGTAAGCAAGAGGGTATGCTGTCGATTGTGTCTTAGGTGTGGACCAAGGTTAAACATGTAACTTTTTATTCTAAATGAATACAAAAAAAATACAACATAACACTCAAGGAATGCTGGTTTTCCCGATTTGGGTTTCTAGGGTAAAATCTCTGTGTACTGTGTGTTTGCATTGCCATTTACTTTCTTGTTTAAGATAAATCTTTCTTCCTATCTTCTGCTAGGTTTAGCGTGGAAGTGCGTCTCATTTCCTAACACATGGTATCAGATCTTGGTTTAACAACTTTGAATCTGAGCTAAACCTGAGGCTTAGTAAGATTCATAAGTTATAAATAGAGATTGAAAAATTCAATGGCCATAATTTTGAGCTTTGGAAGCTTAAAATTGAATATCTCCTTATAGATAGGGAACAATGGACAATAATCTCTCCAGGTACCGTGCCGATAGGTATATCGACGAAAGAATGGGATAAACTTGAGAGAAGATCAAAGAGTACGATTCAACTTTGTCTTGCAGATTCGGTACTGCTGAATGTCTCAGGTGAAGATTCAACCAAGAAACTGTGGGACAAGTTAGGGAGCCTGTACCAGTAGAAATCTCTGGTAAATAATTTTTTTCTCATAAATAAATTGAATCTTCCGAGGATACATGATGTCATTTCGGTGACTGAGCATTTAAATACGTTTAATACCATTATAAGCCAGTTATCTTCTATTGATATTAAAATCACTAATGAGGAGAAATGTATTAGCCTATTATGTTCTTTGCCAGACTCTTAGGATGGATTAGTCATGGATATAGGGAGTAATACAACCACATTAGCACTAGAAAACATGCTTGCATATCTATTGTCAGAAGAAATGATAAGGAAAAACATGGAAGGATCGACCAAACAAGCTTAAGTGGCGAGAGGTCGACCGATTGACAAAGATAAAGTAAAATTCTCTGGTAGAAAGTTTAAGTCGAAGGGTAGATATAAATCCCCACTTTAGTCGATGAGAAGATGCTAGAAATGTGGTAAAGCTGAGAATTACAATAGGGACTGCAAGTTGAAGGAAATGGAAGTCAGTATAGGATCCAATGACAAACAATCAACTGAGATAAAGATGACTCCAGATAAGGGAGGTGATGTGTACCTGGCATCAAACAGTACACAGTCGGATCAAGATGTTTGGTTGATCAATTCAAGAGCATACTATCATATAACACCACATAGAGAATGGTTCTGCGAATATGAACAATATGAAGGAGGAGAAGTTTTCTTGGGGGATGAATCGACAACCAAAATTGTCCTACAGGGAAGAGTTTGATTGATACTACTGGATGGGAGGACTAGAATCCTTCTGGGTGTGCTACACATTTCAGGTTTGGAAATAAACCTGATATTTGTTAGCAAGATGAGTGATGCAAGAGTGCACACTCTATTTCAGAAGGATTCATGTAAGATGGTCATAGGTGAAACAATATTAATGAAAGTATTTCATATTGGAACCCTATACAAGTTACTAGAGCGTGTTGAATCGACTGGATGAAACAACATCGTTGTTCCTGAATTCGACTCAACTTCGAATCGAATCGAATTGACTTTAATAAGGATGAGTCGATTCAAACCAATTCAGCAAGTCATCATAAAATCAACCCGACCATGCTATATCATGATAGGATGGGACACATCAGAGAGAAAGGACATCGATTTGTGCATAACAAAGGTATGGTCGAAAAATTTCCTACATGTAATTTAGAAGTTGAATTTTGTGAACATTGTATATATGGTAAACAAAGTTGGGTGAGGTTCCCATATGCAACAACAAGGGAAAATGGGATTCTAGAGTTGGTTCATAGTGATGTATTTTTCCTTGTTTCAGTGCCTTCACTTGATGGATTCTTGTATTATGTCTCCTTCATAGATGATTTTTCCAGGAATACATGGATATATTTCCCGAGGAATAAATCAAAGGTTTTTGAGAAATTCAAAGAGTTTAAATCTCTTGTAGAAAACTGGATAGATAAGAATATTAAGGTGCCAAGGACTAATAATGGTGGTGAATTTTGTGGAAAATAATTTGATCAGTTCTGCAAGAAGTCTAGAATAACATCCCAAACTACCACACCATATACCCCACAAAAAAATGGAGTTGTCGAGAGAATGAATAGAACATTGATGGACAAGGAAAGGAGCATGCTCAGTGGTGCTGGGATCACACAATAATTATGGGCGAAGGCAGTTGAAATTGAAAAATATCTATTGAATATGTCTCCTTCATCGACGCTAGTCGACACGACTCCACATGAGGTATGGTTGGGTAGGAAGCCTTCAATTTCATATCTCAAAGTATTTGGTTGTGATGCATTTGTGCATGTTCCCAAGGAAAATAGGAGCAAGCTGGAAAAGAAGGAAGTCAAGTATTTCCAATGGATACAAATAAGGAATGAAAGGATATAAGCTCTGGTATCCTACATCAAGGAAAATAGTGTACAGTCAATATGTGATCTTCAAAGAAGTTGGAAGTAAGTCCGAGCATGAGGAAATTGTTCATATCGAGAATAACCCTGAGATTGTGCAGTTTGAACTGAGGAACAAAGAAGATGATTCAAATGAGTCGACTGAATCAGAAGATGAGGTGGAACAACCGACCCTGGTTGTAAGGAGGTAAAAAAGAGTAAGAAAATTGGTCGAAAGGTATAGTTCGCCCGACTTCCATTCCGCATCTGTGTTAACTTCCACCGACGATGAGCCCAAGTTGGTCGGAGAGGCAGTCAAATCAGCAGAGGGAAAACTCTGGAAGGACTTTATGGTCGAAGAGATGGAATCCTTGCACAAGAATGAGTCTGGGACATAGTCAAGTTACCTAGTGGAAGAAAACTTGTCGTTAGAAAATGGGTATTCAAGAAGAAGATGAATGCAACATGTAAAGTCGAAAAATTCAAAGCTTGACTGGTAGCAAAAGGATATTCCCAAGTCGAAGGAGTCGACTTTGGTGATATTTTTTCCCTTGTTGAAAAATTAACTTCCATTAGAGTACTAATATCTCTGGATGCAACATTTGATTTGGAAATAGAACAAATGGATGTGAATACAATGTTCCTACATGGGGACATAGAAGAGAGAATCTACATGAAACAACCTGAAGGATTTGTAGTAAAGGGAAATAAATATTTGGTGTGCAAACTAAAAATATCCCTTTATGGTCTAAAACAATCACCAACAATGTGGTACCAAAATTTTGACACATACATCCTTAGTTTGGGGTTTGTGAGAAGCAAAGTTGATTACTGCACATACTCCAAACAAGAAGGTGGGCGTTTCATATATGTAGCATTGTATGTCGATGACATATTGCTGATTGGAAACACCATGGAAGCAATAAAGGAGGTGAAGAAACAACTATCCTCCAAGTTTGACATGAAGGATATCCGTGCAACAAACTTCATTCTGGGAATGGAGATCAAGAGAGATCGAGCAACTAGAAATCTCTGGTTGAACCAGAAAAAATATATTGAAACAATTTTGAAACGTTTCAACATGCAAAATTGTAAACCTGTGAAGGTGCCTGTAACACCCCAATTTTTTATCCACATGAACTAGAATGTATTATGTAAATATGACATAGACTAGTGAGCCAGTAAAGTTGGAAAGGGGCCAAAGTGCAAAGGGGCCAAAGATGGACAAGGACAAGAGATAGGGGGCTATGATTCCATGATAGAGGGGGATTAAGGGGCTAAGTATTTATATTATATTTTATTTACCCATTTTAGTTTTAATTGAAAAAAGTGGTTACATGAGCTTCTTGGGGAGTCCATGTGGTTCTTGGTTCTTGTAATTATATAAACCTTGCAAATGGGTTGTTCTTTGTTCTTGGTTAATCATTTAATTTTGAGAATTCCTCATTTCACTCTTGCTAATTTGTGTGTTCTTGGGATGAACACGGAAACAAATGGCAGGAGGAGGAGAGCCATTGTGAGATGACTGTGAGGAAGTATTGATCATTCTCGGTTGGAATGGATACCTATGGACATGTGATTAATGGTAGTTCTGAATGAATTGTTCACATCTGAGAATCCTTGGAGTTTCGAGCATGGATATTTACTGACTAGTAGCACTAGAGCGCTGGAGAGAAATGGAACAACCCGAGGGAGTGCGTGGCAAAGAAAGGGGTTCATTTCTTTGGGTTGTGCAGGATGAAGGGGAAAGAGAGATGGAAATTAGGATTGTTGTGTGGTCAGGAAAACCTGAGAGCTAATTAGCCAATTGTTGTGTGTTTTAGATTTGGCCTAGGACCCGTCCTTGTGGCTTCATAGCCCTAGCTCATGGGTGACTTGATATTGAGAATTGAAACAAAAATGTCTATGGTTGGTAGGAACATCCTTGGTCTACAACAAGTTGGTGATGGTTTAATCAAAGAGAAGTGCTCTCCGTGTTTTCTGTATATTTATATTTCGCTGTGTCTTATTATTATCTATGAGATTTATATTTATAATGTGTCTTCTTGTTGGTTATTGTTGTGCATAGCATGTTGTTCCTTTCTTGAATGGTTTAGCATGAATATTGATTATCCCATGTGTGGTTATTGCAATCTTTCATGCTTCTTTTTGAATTAATTATTATAAGAATTCGATATTAGTTTAGAAGTGAGTTTTGAGGTGGCGTGCCTAGCCTGTTGGTGGTTGGGTATGTTACAGATTGGTATCATGGCTTTTGGTTGAAATACCAGACTAGTATGGGCTATAACAAGAGAAAATTAGACAAATTCGTTATTGCAGATTTTCAAACTGTGTGAATTTGGGGAGAAACAAAAAGATTAGAGAGAAATATCTTTGAATTCGTGGGAAGATTCAAGTTTGAAATAATTCAGAATTATCTGAGAAGTCAATGGATTCGATCTGCAAAGTCGAATTTGACTTGGAAGGTCAAGATAATTCATAATTTAATGGTCATTATAGCGTGGGACAAATTTCATAGGATCGACGGTCAAGATCGTGTTCGATCTTGAGATAAACGACCCATATTCGTTCTTGAAAAACTTAAAAATCGTAATGTTTTCAAAGTTTGACAAAGTTATCGAATTGATGATTGAGATTCATTTCGGCGATTGGGAAAATAAGGTAGATTGATGGTATATATTCGTCGAGGAATTTTGTCGAAATTGATAAGAAATTTGCCAACAAAAATCTCTGATCGCCAACGACCAATGGTTAACATAATTTGGCGAAGTTTTCATTTTGTCAACAAAAATATTCGATGGTCAACATAATTTGGCGAAGTTTTTAGTTTGTCAACAAAAACCTCAGATTGATGACGACCGATGGTCAGGGATTGACAAGTTTGGTGAAGTGTTGAAGTTCACCTGAAGACATCTATGATTGTCGATTTTCGATGGATCGGGGATCGAAAAGTTTGGCGAAGTGTTGAAGTTCGCCAAGAGACATCTCTGATTTCCAATGACCAATGGATCAGGGATCGGGGAGTTTGGCGAAGTGTTGAAATTAATCCAAATGACATCAGAGATCACCTATGGCCAATGGATCCGGGATCGACGAATTTGGGTGAAGTTTCATTTGACTGAAAGAAATTTCTAACCGTCGATGGCCGTTGGAGAAAGGAAGGTGATGACGTGTCATGCCACGTCAGCCTAGATGATGCCTTATGATGATGTGTCATGTTAGGTTATCATCCATGTGTCATGCCATGCCAACGAAGAGATGACCAATCGTCGATGGTCGGGGTTCGACGAGATTTGTGAGAAATATTGGTTTATTGGAGAAGAGGAATGATGTCCAATGGTCAGTGATCGAGCATCGACGATATTCGTGGGTGACTTTTGGTTTGCAGAGAAAAACGACTTGGTTCGCAAATGAAATCATTGGTGGGAAGGCTTGGTTCACAAAGGAAATGATCGGTGGGAAGGCTTGGTTCGAAAATGAAATCCTCGATCCTCGATCTTTGATCGCTGATAGAAATAAGAGAAACAATCCATAATGCTTTCTATTTGAGATCGACGGTGCAGATTGCACTTCGAAAAAATTGTTCCACAGTTAAAAAAAAAACAAGTATGGAGCCATTTTCGTATTTTGGACATAAATGGAGCATATTAAGTTGGATTAAGATGAAATGATTTTTTTCCACAGAAAGGATATCTACAAGAGTGCCAGAGAGGGACATCGTCTAATTCTACTTGGATTTGTTAGAAAATGCAAAATATTGGTTTTTAAAGATATGGGTCTAGAATGTTGGCAGGGGTCCATATTAATTTGAAACTCTTGGAGAGTGTCCATAAAGAAGACACACAAATAAACCATGAAGGAACTAAATAAATCCTAAGGGGATTGGAATGGGGATATTGAAATAGGGCAAAATCCAATATTTCGGCCCACTTTTTGGGGTTTTTTGAGATTTTCAGAGGAAGAAAGGTAATCCCAGATCACCAAACTGAAAAAATATATTTATTCAACATTTTGTACACTCCTCAAGAAAAAAAACTTTGGTTTAGTGAAATTTCTCCAGAATTGCATAGATTATGAGATAACCAGTTTTGCTAAAAATTCTAAGTCCGAAAAAAGGAGTGAAAAAGGACAAAGTTGCAGATTCCAGATTGTTGTAGTTTTTGACTGATGTATCTTATTGAAAATATGAGACTTTTTTATGAATTCCTTGTCATTATTTTTATCTATGTCTCATACAAAATTTTCTCTAGTTCCGAACATATTTTCTTTTGTAGTTGACAAACATTTGCCTTTCAATAAAATTACACCAGTGGAGAAAATGCACAAAAAGGACGAAAGCGGTTTTTTTAGGAAGCCGTAACTTTAAGCTAAAAGATCATATTGGGGAAAGAGTACAATCATTGGAAATATGGTTTAGAGGATAATAACTTGGAATTATTATAATTTGGAGAATGATGACACATTGCTTCATGAATTGAGCAAAAAAAGGACCTGTAGTATTATTTGATTTTTTTATATTTATAATATGCATAATTCTAACAAAAATGGTTGCTTGTGGATTTTGCAAAAATAGAGGTATAATCAGATAAGTTCAAGCCTAAGATTGGATATTATATTCATGGAAGCGTGACTGATCTTGTAGAAGTTGGCCGAGGCAACAAAGAGCTACATGACAAGTAATGAAAAGTGGATAAAGAATTAAAGAAGAGTGGAACTAAAGAATTATTATTCAACTGCTACAAAATATGAATGAATTGCAATGCAAAGCAAAAAAATCCTCACATAGGACATGAAACCAATAGGTGAATAATTTCATTAGTTGGCATAGAAAGGAAAAGTAAGACTATAACCTTGAAGGTAGAGATGTGTAGATAGTTGCAAAGCTTGATGTGAAAGAGAATAAGGAGCTTAGGAGGTGATGTGTGAATCATCTCTATGTGCCAAGCACATGAGTGTCTGGGAAGAATTTTCTAGATATGACTTAACTGCTCATCTAAAAGTGCTAAGAGAAAGAAATCCACTTATGATATTAGAGTTCATAGTGGAAGAAGGATATTAATGCAGATAAATCAGGGTTAGAATAATGAAGGTTGTTTCACTTGAAAAGTTCCATTGAATGGAAATATATTTCCATTGGTAATGGTCTTGAGTGAGAAAAGTGGGAATTGTTAAATGAAGTAATCTAATGGACAACGAAAAGCAGTAGCAAGGATGTGGAATGATAATGGGTAAGTTGAATTCAAGGATGTTGTGATAATAGAGTGATGGAATGTTGTGAGCTACCTCATTCTAGGGTGTTGTAATGTTTCATAAAGGTAAAGTTGGATATGAATACCCAAAAGAAGCTGCTGCAAATTGAAGTCATTTTTTAGATTGCAGAATGGCCAAGTGGAACTTGGCTGGAAAGTATTCAGACCAAGGAACAATAGTGCATATGAGTAGAATGTGAGCACACAAGGAAGCAAGGATTTGAAAAAATTTAGAGACAACCAGCTACAACCTAAATAAATAAATAATAAGTGAACTAAAATAGAAATGCACTAGAGTGCATGATGCATACAAATAAGTTGGAATGCATATGCATTAGTAGGCATGTTGATAATGAATGTTTCATGCATATGGATGTGCATTTGGGCTTGAATATGCATATGGCATGCTTGTGTACTTAGAATAGTATGCTATTATGCAATAATGATGTTATGTTATATTGAGTATGACTAATGATGGATTATGTATTCAGGAAAAGTGATATATCATCATTAAATATGTGGATGTTGTTGTGGCTTATAACTTCCATATATGTGAAGAACCATGAGGGTGGTAGTAATGGGGATCAAAAGGATGGAGGAGGAAGCTTGTGAGCTTCTACAAATACCAGTTGTTTAGGTAGCATCAAGTAGATTGATAATAACCATGCAGGTATGCATTTGATTGCTTCTAATGTTGAAGGGAATTGAGGTAAGAATTCCATTAGCCAAATTTTCAATATTTAAATTGATATGTAATGGCTGAAGGTCTAGAGTGTTTAAATGTTGTTGATGCTATAATTCATTTAGATAAATTGTTAGTTGTATAGTGTGTTATGATCGGTTATGAGATCATAACCAGGTCAAGTCAGGAGACATACTCCTTCTATAGCAATGAATATCCATAGAGCTAGTCATGTGCGATACTGTGAGATGGTTGGATATGGAAAGGCTATAACTCTATGTGAGTTATCAATGGTATCTACGGTATAACTAACGTTTGGACTCCAACCTTTTTTCCAACACTGAAGAAAACTTAAGGATTATATTATTGGTGTTGTGTTTGGGTTGAAAAGGAAGGTATCTAAATAGTCAGGCAATAAGAAGGAAGTGTGTGGATGATGTGTTGAGGCGTTGGCCAGAACTTCCAACTCATTTTGGTGGAATGCATGACATAGTTATGTGGTCAATGCAATGATGCCTTGTGTAGATATGACCATGGGTATTGGCACATTGATTATTATTTTATTAGTAATTATTTGTTGCATTATGAAAATCCTATGGTGTCGAAAATACATAATGACAGATAGTTGCATTATATTTAATATGGATACTAGTTGAAGGTGATTGAACTATTGTTGTTACAATTATGAGATCTCTTTTTGGAGCTATTGAAAATGTTACAAGTGGTATTAAATGAATTGTTGAATGCATTTTGGTGAATGCATGTATATATTATATGGCATATAAATGATTATTCTAACAATTGAAATGATATAAGTTTCGCTAACTCATGAAATTGAAAACACTTATGGATCTATTAGATAACGCAACAAGTTACAGGTTAGAGTAGTTATATAATGGTGGATTACATAAAATCTTTGTTGAAGGAACCGAGTAATAAAAATATTGATGACTAGAAGAAATAAAATATTGGTTGATAATACATGTGTAGATAATGATGGGTTCATTCCAGTTAATAGTTGAATTCCATTTTAATGTCAATAATGGCTGGAAATGATTGAATTGCTGGTAAATTTCAATTATGAGATTGTTTCATGAACTATTGAAAATGTGCATGAGTACTAACAATCTTGTTTGGCTGCAAGACGGTTGAGAAAATTGTAGGAGGAGTGGTATTATATATGGAAATGATGTAAACCCATAATGAATTATGATACTTATTTCTACAAGAGCCGAACATATGGGCATAAATATCATGCCCAAAATTTTTATTTTTCTATATAAAACAATTTTGAAAATTGAAATTTAAAAATTACTGACAATTTGTTTGGTTGCATGTAAATTGAGAAAATTGTAGCACTAATGGTCTTGGATATATAAGAGATGTAAGCCCATAAGAAATAATTATATATACAGCTGTAGAGCCAAGCATTATGAGAAAAATCCTCATGCTGGGGAAAATTTGTTTCTTGTACATAAACAGATTTGAGAATTTTTTTATTTTTATTTTTTATGATATGCTAACAATTGGTTTGGCTGATTGGAGGTTGAGAACATTGTAGGAATAATGGTATTGGGTGATGCCTGCAGCTGCAAGAGCCAAATGAATTATGAGAAGGAATCTCATGCCTGGAAAAAAAATGTTTTCTTATATAAAACATATTTGACATTTATGATTGAAAATTGTTATAATGATATCTCATGATGGTTGTATGTGTATAATACAGATGGGATGATGGTTATTGAAGCTGGAAGATTGGGAATAAGAGAACCAAAAGGAAATCAAGCTCAATGACAAGGCATGGAATGAAGAAATTCCGATTGAATTGTTGCAGCTATAGTTCTTGGAGCTGCAACTCCGAAACTTCTTGACCGAGTGCACTAGATCCCTAGAGATAAGTGGAACAACCTAAGGGACTGCATGGCAGAGAAACAAGTTAACTTCTTTGGGTTGTGCAGGTTGATATTGTTAGGGACCTAACCCCTCACGTAGGTAGAATAATATATTTCCATGTAATAAAGGCCAATATTAATAATGCCTAACAATAAGGAAGAATAGGTCCAATGTAAGAAGACCTAATAGAATATTTCACTTCTATAAGGATCTTCCTCTAGATGGTTCTTTTGATAGACATATTTAGTATAAATAGGAGTCGAGGGTATGAGAACTTTTGTATTGGATATTATTGTAATAGAGCTCTGCTCTGCTGGAGGTTTCCCCCTCGAAGAGGCAAGTGAACATTTCTCTTGGTAATCAAAGTTCTTTTTTTGGTGTTATTTTGTTATCATTTTGGTATTAACGTGGTGTTGTTCTGGTTATACTGTTGTTCATCTGCCATTTTTAGCTATTTCTTTTTGTTCTGCATACTTTTTATATCCGGAATATTACAAGTGGTATCAGAGCACCTTCCTCGACATAAAATTGTGGGTTAAATTTTTTCAGGGTAGAGACGTATTCTGACGTATTTAAGCTACAAAGATATGTCGTTACACACATAAACCCACGACCGAGGATTCATACAAGCAAGAAATACAAGTGGTACTTAAGCGTACATATTTTGGCCACCCTTTTAACCCCTGTTGGTACCCCTTTGAGTGGTAGCGCATCATACAATACCTGTATACAGGTCGAACTAGATCTCCTGAAGCCCTCCGTAGATAAACTGATTGACTGACTGACTGCTATAGTGCCATCGAGAACAACACTCAGAAAGATACTCTCTATTACCTGGGTAGTCGGGTAGTATGACTAAGGGTACGGTCTAGGCTCCTTAGTTGGTTCCCTTAGATATTGGGCTGAGTACTACTGTTGGACCCCACACGTATATCAAAGAGCTATAACATAGGGCAAACCCTTGTCTGTAGAACCCTTGAATACCTAACCCTTGGGACGAAAACAAAAATAGAAAAGACAATATATATTGTGACACAACTGCACCTCCTGCATTCGAGTTGCGAAATTACTACACATTTCTTCCTGTTAAGCATTTGGACATTTCATCACAACAGTATTCTTCAGATCAGAGTATAAATCTACAGGAGTAAAAAAAAAAACTTTGGATCCTATTGGAACCATTATTTGGTACCTATTACGTTGGATTTCTCTCTTCATCCTTATCACATTCATACCTATCATTTTTCAGCAATTTTTTTTTGTGGACCCAACCCCCTTATTTGGGCACTACCCCATTGGATTCAACTCGTCACCCTAATCGTTGTGATACGCTTCACCCATAACCCATTTTCTGTGTGGTCCCACCCACCCATTTTTGTGTTCCCTCGTCATCATGGCCCATAGCCATAGCCAAGACTTGGAAGCTCACTTCAATACCTTGCACTCTAGTTTCACAGAAACCCAACAAGAAGTGCGATAGCTCAATGCCAATATTCTCTCCATCAATAAAAAAATGCATTCCTCCATCGCTGCTTCAGTCGCTACCTCAATCGAGGAAGTCAAACAAGAGCTCAAATAAGACATTATTACCCAGCTTGAATCTGTCACTACGATGATCTGCGCCAAGCTGCATATCCTTGCAGATCTTCCCTTATCTGACCCACCTTTGCATACCAAAGGTGAAACTTCATCTTATTCCTAGAATTTTCATCCCCATCACTTTCAACATGACCTATGCCTTCCGTGTGTGGATGTGAACAAATTTTATGGATCAGATCCCACTGGCTCGGTAACTCAAATGGAACATTATTTCTCTTTGTAAGGCATTACAGATGAGTTGGCCAAACTATGGTATGGTGTTCTCCATCTATATCAAGAACGCTAGTAATGGTGGCAATGGAGAAAAAATGCATGCCAAGGGTATGTGGATTGGACACACTTTGTGGAAGAGATTTATGAACACTTTGACACTAACACCAACAATTTATGCCATTTGACAAAGTTGAAACAATCTGGCACAGTGGAAGATTTTATAACTTCTTTTGAGCGACTGGATTATCGTACAGAAGGCATGTCTGATGATTTTTTCGAGAATTTTTTATCAGTGGCCTCAAGGATGAGATTCATGCTCATGTCCTCATGGATCAACCTTAGAGTTGGGTGGATGCTACTAAAAGAGCTAAGGAAGCGCAACAAGTTGTCTCTTCTCAAAACCGTAAACCCTCCTTTATTCCTCACACTAAACCAATAACTCCCACTCCTCCTTCTACTCCACTAAAGATCCAAAAATTGACCAGGGCCGAAATGGTTGAATGCCAACTCAAAGGCCTTTGTTATAATTGTGATGACAAATATTTTCTAGGACACAAGTGTAAGGAACAAAATATTTTTATAGCCATCTCTGAGGATGTTTCAAAAGAGGATGTTGAGGCTCCCCTTATGTCTGTGTCACCTGCACCCACTCACATAACCCCTCCCTTGGACCCTCCTGAAGTACAACCGATCATTTCCCTAAATTATCTCACTGGCTTCCTTGCTCCCCAAACCCTCAAGCTAATTGGTTACATCAAGCATAGGAAGGTCATCATTCTTGTTGATAGTGGAAGAACCCATAATTTTATTCATCGTCGCATTTCCCAAGAAATTTATTTCTATATTCGCGTAGTCAATAATTTCCAAATCATGATTACCAATGGTGGGTCCATGAAATGTGGAGGGCATTGTGAAAATGTACGTCTCCAAATTGGGGAATACCATCTGAAATCTCATATGTTTTCTATAGACATGGGAAGTTGTGATATTGTGTTGGGTGCAAAATGGATAAGGACTTTGGGTCCCATTCTCATGGATTTTAAGGAATTAACCATGCAAGTCGACCAGGAGGGCCAACAATATAAGTTCCAAGGCATCACCACTGGTTCCCCGGAGATCATTAGTTCCCATCGCATGGAAAAGCTACTCAAAAAAGGTCATTCTGACATTATTTCCCAACTCCATGCCATACAAGCCACTGAGACAGCCTCTATGCCGCATGACCTCCAATCCATCCTCTCTAAACATGAAGTGGTTTTTTCCACTCCCCAGGGACTCCCTCCTTCTCGTGGTGTTCATGATCATTCCATCCCTTTTGTCCGAGGAAGCATTCCTCCCAATATCCGTCCCTATCGTCACCCCTTTTCCCAAAAAAATGAAATTGAGAAAATGGTTCAAGAACTGCTCAATGCAGGTGTTATCCGCCTTATTACGAGCCCCTACTCTTCTCCCATGATCATGGTCCTTAATAAAGAAGGTTCTTGGCGCATGTGTCCTGACTTCCATGCTCTCAACAAACTCACCATTAAAAACAAATTTCCCATTCTTGTCATTGATGACCTCTTGCATGAATTGAGTGGTGCCAAGTTCTTTACTAAACTTGATCTTCATTCGGGCTACCACCAGATCCATATGAAAGAGGTAGACATTCCTAATACTTCCTTTAGAAATCATGAGGGACACTATGAGTTTTTTGTCATTCCCTTTGTCTTGTGTCATGATCCCTCCACTTTATAAAGCCTCATGAATCATGTCTTCTATCCTTTTCTCCATCATTTTGTGTTAGTTTTATTTGATGATATCCTCATCTACAACAAAACCTGGATATACCATCTTTCTTATGTGAATCGAGTTCTCCATCTACTCTCTCAGCACCAAATTTTCCTCAAACAATCTAAATGTTCTTTTGGCTCCTCAGAAGTAGAGAACTTGGGTCATCTTGTTGGCAAGGATGACGTCAGGGTGGATCCTAAAAATATTGAAGCTATGCAAGATTGGCCTTACCCAAAGACTCTCAAAATATTGCAGGGATTTTTGGGTTTAACAGGTTATTATTGCAAGTTTGTTAAGAATTATGGAAATATTGTGGCGCCTCTCACTGAACTCCTTAAAAAGAATTCTTTCACTTGGACTCCAACAACTGCTCAGGATTTTCAAACCTTGAAGATGGCCATGTGCACCACTCCAGTTCTGACCCTTCCTTATTTCACAAAGACCTTTTTCCTGGAATGTGATGCTTCTGGGAAAGGAATTGGCGTTGTCCTAATGCAAGAGGGTCGACCTTTGGACTTTACCAACAAACAACTGTTCGAGATAAATTTGGGCAAATCAATCTATGAAAAGGACATGTTGTCTATTCTGCATGCCGTGGATGTTTGGAGACCTTATCTATTGGGGAAATGCTTCCAAATTAAGACATATCATCAAAGACTCAAGTATTTTTTGGAACAACGTCTTTCCTCCCCCGAACAACAAAAATGGGTGACTAAGCTCTTTGGATATGATTATGAGATCATTTACAAAAAAGGCAAAGACAATGTGGACGCTGATGCACTTTCCAGAAAATATGAAGATGAAGGGTCTCTTTTTTCTCTCATTGTACCAGATTGGCTCCAATCTGTTCACCAGGAATGGCTCCACGATCCCAAAAGTTCGCATCTGATACAACAATTGCAGTCCAATTCTCCAGTTTCCCCAGGGTACTCTTGGCTCAATGATGAGATTTGATACAAAGGTTGTTTGTATTTAATTAAACAGTCGAAACTTAAATCCACGGTACTTTGTGAGCTTTATGCTACACCCACAGCTAGGCACTCCGGCTTTACCAAAACCTATGACCAGGTCAAATGTTATTTCTTTTGGGAGGGTATGAAACAAGACATTCATAATTTTGTGGCTGAATATGATGTGTGTCAATGCAACAAGGGTGAAATTGTCAAATCTCCTGACACACTACAATCGCTTCCAATTCCACCTGCTATTTTGCGGGATATCTCTATGGATTTTATTGTAGGCTTACCTAAATCGGGCAAGAAATCAGTCGTCATGGTGTTAGTTGATGATCTTTCCAAGTATTCTCATTTCTGTGCTCTTTAAAACCCATTTAAATCATTTACTGTGGCTCAACTTTTCATGGATCAGGTCTTTAAGCTTCATGGCATGCCACATTCTATTGTTTTTGATCACAACCCCACTTTCACTAGCAATTTTTGGAAAGAACTGTTCAAGCTACAAGGAACCCAATTGCATCTCAACACATCATATCATCCATAGAATGATGGCCAAATTGAAGTTGTCAACAAATGTTTGGAAACATGTTTGAGGTGTTTTGCATCGGAAAGGAAGAATCAATGGGATCAATGGTTACCACTAGCTGAATGGTGGTACAACACTTTGTACCATAAAGCTACGCGCATGAATCCTTTTGAAGCGGTATATGGACAAAATCCACCTTCAGTCCTCTCATATTTGCCAAGTTTCTCRAAGGTCCAGGCGGTTGACCAAATGATTATAGTTCGAGAGGCTATTCYCCTTACCATCAAAGAAAATTTGGTCATGGCCCATAATTGCATGAAGAAACAAGAAGATCGATGTCACTCTGAATGTCAATTTGTAGAAGAGGACCAGGTGTTTCTTTGACTGCAATCTTACAAGAAAACGTCCCTCAAGGMTGACCATTGTCAGAAAYTCATGCCCAAATTTTATGGTCCTTATACCGTTCTCAAGTGTGTGGGACATGTGGCCTATCAATTAGCTTTTCCTTTTCATTCTAAGCTCCATCCTATTTTTCATGCTTCCTTCTTAAAGAAGGTGATTGGAATTAAGTTCCAAACTTAAACCAACCTTCCTGAGTTGGACGAAGAAGGCTCCATTTGGCTACAACCACAAACAGTTTTGGACCAATGTGAGTGTCGAATGCGTCAATGAACCATCAAGTAAGTGTTAGTCTAGTGGAAAGATACAACTCCACCAGATGTCACTTGGGAATCTGCTACCATTCTGCAAGAATTTCCCCATCTCAAGATTTGAGGACAAGGCTATTTTTAAGGGGGAGGACATGTTAGGGACCTAACCCCTCACGTAGGTAGAATAATATATTTCAATGCAATAAAGGTCAATATTAATAAGGCCTAGCAATAAGGAAGAATAAGTCCAATGTAAGAAGACCTTATAGAAGCTTCTGCTTCTAGAAGGATATTCCTCTAGATGGTTCTTTTGATAGACATATTTAGTATAAATAGGAGTCGAGGGTATGAATTCTTTTTTCTTGGATATTGTTGTAATAGAGCTCTACTCTGCTGAAGGTTGCCCGCTCAAAGAGGCAAGTGAACATTGTTATCGATAATCAAAGTGTTGATTCTGGTGTTATTTTGTTATCATTTTGGTATTAACGTGGTGTTGTTATGGTTATATTGTTGTTCATATGCCATTTCTAGCTATTTATTTATTTTCTGCATACTTTTTATATCTGGAATATTATAGATAGAGAAGGAGAGCTTGCTGGTTGGAATTACTGCCAAAAATATAAATTTTGAAGATCATTATGCATGTTTTGGGCCAGAGTGCCTATGCATGCATGCTTTCTTTTAGGCCAGAGTGCCTATGTATATAAGCATTTGGTTGGAATTCTTATGCAGACTAAAGGCCAAAGAGCTTAGATTTGTAATATTAAGAACATCGGTACGGTGTTGTGCACTGATCACAGTGCCAAAATAAGGGGAGGGGGATGTAACAACCCAGTTTTTGATCCCTATGAACTAGAATGTATTATGTAAATATGACTTAGGTTGGTAAGCCGATAAAGTTGGAAAGGGGTAAGAGTGCCTAGAAATGTAATACATCTATATATATTAATAAAATACATCATTTGCTGCAAGACAAACAAGGAAAAGAGATAGGGGGTATGATTCCATGAGAGAGTGGGCTTAAGGGGACAAGTCTTTTTATTATATTTTATTTACCCATTTTGATTTTAATTGAGAAAAGTGGTTACATGAGCTTCTTGGGGAGGCCATGTGGTTCTTGGTTCTTGTAATTATATAAACCCTTCCTGTGGGTTGTTTGGGGGTTGTTCTTTGTTCTTGGTTAATCATCTCATTTTGAGAATTCCTCATTTCACTCTTGTTAATTCATGTTCTCTTGGGTTGAGCATGGAAACAAATGTTAGGAGGAGGAGAACCATTGTGATATGGTTGTGAGGAATTATTGATCATTCCTAGTTAAAATGGATGCCTATGGGCACAAGATTAATTATAGTTTTGAATTAACTGTTCACAGCTGAGAATCCATGGATTTTCTAGCATAGATATTTCCTGGCTAGTAGAACTGGAGCCCTAGAGAAAAATGGAACAACCTGAGGGACTGCATGGAAGAGAAAGGGGTTCATTTATTTAGGTTGTGCAGGATGAAGGGGAAAGAGAGATGGAAATTGTTAAAGTTTATTTGTTAATCTTTTATTACTAATATTGATTATAACAACAACATAATAAGGATCTTATTGAAAGAAACACAATCACAACGTACACAAGAATTTATCTTGGGAAACCATCGAGGGGAAGAAAACCCAACAAAACTTATTTACTGTAGATTCAATAACCAAGTACGGTGTCTCTCACAAATAGAAGATACACTAGAAACCCTAACCAAAACAGAGTAGTGCACCACTTAGACCAAGATGATCCTTCACCAAGATAACCAAAACCTTTTACTGAGATACTCTTCCTTGTAGCTGCATCACTTCTCCTTGTAGTTGCGTCACTCTCAGACTTGCACACTTGATAGAGAGAGCTTGATGTGTGTGTGTACAAATGAGGTGCTAGGCCTCTTATAAATACAAGTTGTGCTCCCCCATTAATTAGGCCAGGGCCGACCTATCCACTTTATCTTTCTAATTTACTTTTGACATGTCTAGGCACAATAGGTTCGACTTGTCAATATATATATATATATATTGTCTTTTACTTTATCCACAAAGGGGATAAGAATAAGAATATTCCTTGCAGTTACACAATATTTTAACACTCCCTCTTAACAAGAATGATATTCTTTATCTTTTGATAGGTCACTGGATGTCATCATCAATTGAACAATATCATCTGGGCTATATCAACAACTGGATATTCATCATCAACTAGACAACAACATCAACTTGATAACATCATCAATTGGGTAACAACATCCACTGGATAGCATCATCAACTAGGAAACATCATCAACTGGGTAACAACATCCACTGGATAACATCATTAACTGGGCAACATCATCAATTGGGTAAAAACATGCATCAATATAATCCACTTGGTCATCTGGCATCATGATCACTGACTGGTTCTCCATGAATCATATTAAAGAAGTTTTTTTTCTCTTTATCTTTGTGCAGAAGATACTCTTTCTTTCTTTCATCTTCATGCAGAAGATACTCTATCTTATCTTCACACAAAATATATCTTATCTTCACACATAAAATGTCTTATCTTCACATAGAATATATTCTATGAGTTTTTCCTTTCCTTTTAT